>CM060267.1:2475577-2568077 GCA_030684275.1 Acipenser oxyrinchus oxyrinchus
GTTCACATTTGAAACACCCATAAACACTAGTGCACTGTGTAGACAAAGTGACTTGTGATTGCAGCTTCAGGTAACTGTACACACAATATTGCACATAGAATAGGCAACCTTAGCCAACTCAGTCACAGAACTAATCATCTGTCCAGGTCCTAAATCATTGATTCATTTCATTATACCTAATCTTGATTGTGTCACCTATTCAGGACTCCTTTATAAATAAGCCTTCGGTCTAAATGGCATCCTGATTAAATAATTAAATACATTTTTAAAAACCTGTTCCAGGAGTAGAATGGCCCTCTGGGATCACAGTTGCCTACCCCTGGAATACTTCATAAAAGCTCTTGAAAAAAAAAAAAAAGTGGAAAAGCACCAACATTCTCCTCACCTCTTCACAGTGCAGACCGAGCGACACCATCCAGTCCAACATTGAAAATGCAATCACAAAGATATAGGCTATGAGCCATTTGTTCTTCCGAAACTCCTCCCAGCCAATTAAATAGCTCTAGAAACAGAAGCACCCTCATTAAAATACAGAAAGGAAAAAGGAATGCACCCAAAACAATTGGCTCTGGTTAAAAGGTTGTTTGGAACAATGCGATGATTGTAAGTCAAGGGTACTGGCAGTAGGTATTCCTTACGGGTAAGGCAGTACTGTGATTTCTAGCTCTATTACATAATCATTCAATCGAAATCCGATCTCCACCTACTTTTACAGCCACATCAGCCACGAAGATAAGGAAACAGACAATTTCGATGCTCTCTGTCAGACCACATGGTGGCTCCCAGGGTGCACTGCGGTAGCGAACGTCCGATGTCACCGTCAAAGACGAAGGCTTTTCGATAAACGCCACAGCCAAAATGACAAAGATGGTAGCACCCAAACCCCTGTACAGCACGGATAAAACAAACTGTGTTAGATGATTTATCCTAACAGTATACAGTGCAGAGCATCATCTCGAAACAACCATTCATATTTTGTAATCGGTCATGTTCTCACTCTTCAAGACACCTTTGAATGTTGTACTAAAAGCAGCATTCTCTGATAACATTATTTTAAAGATGGCTGTAACAAAACATGTTATCAATTGATAGATATTTTTGTATTTATACTGTTTTGCTCATATGTTTTCACTAATTATATTTTCATCTTTTTGCATAAAGCAGTACTGGTATCAAAAACAATGCAACTATTAGGGTTAGAGATAATCAGTGAGGAAGAGAAAATGTTACCATATATATAAATGCACTGAATACACATAGACTTACCATTGGCAGATCTTGGAATAGTACCAGCGATAAAGTCTCAGTGATTTGGAATCCACTCTATGGTTTATTGATCGATACTGTTAAGGAAAAACAGCCATTTTTAAACAAGAATAACTGTATCCACCAGGTAGAGTGGGATAACCTTACGTGTCAATAGGATATGGAGTGACCTGTATTATTTTAAATAGTTGAAACTATAAGATCTGCATACGCACTATTTCCTCTACAACATTTTCATCATATCATCATACCATCATCTGTAAAAAGGCAATCCCCTTTTTAGCATGTCGGAATTGGACATTTTGAAAAACAGAATTTGCCATTCCCAGAATGGAAAATCAGGATCCCTATGCCATTACAGTTACAAGTTACTGAATAATGTAATCAGATTACAGTAATGCATTGCTCTCCAACACTGTCCACGGTACAGGACTACTTTGCCTGGGAATTCTCTTAACGTGTCACATTTGTCCTGAAATACTAAAACACAGACAGTGAGTAGCATACCTGTACAGCATCTTCAATGAACACAGTAGCTTGCTGCATATAGAGGTCGACATCATCTGTCAATTTCAAAACAGTCCTTGGTTAGAAGCTACAATGAGATTATCAGGTGGAGAAGATATGAAAACATGCAGGTTTTAGTTGAATAAAGAAATAAAATGCAATAAAGCCATTTGTGCAAAATGTAATAACAGAAGGCCTCTAAAACGCATCCCAGCTTCAGTGTTAAGCTGTGGATCATATGGTCCTAATAGAGCACATTTTAAGGAGAGACAATATAAGCTAAGAAAAAAAGCCAGTTAAAGATATCTAAAATGCATGCGACTGTAAACAGTTCTATGATCAGATTTAAAATCTTGACCGGTCCTGTTCCAAGTGTTAAATGTGTCAGCTGTCTAATAACATTAACACACAGCTGTGGAGAATTCACATGGGTGAAAAAAAAGCCACGGAGCCAATTACCTGGCAGGTTAAAATCGAAATTGGGCAACAAGATTAAGCAATTACTGCGCAATGAATGCAACACAAATGGGCATCAGCTACAGGACCTGCACTGTGGAAACTCTCATAGACATTCTCTCATTTCTGCTTCACCATTCATTTTTCCTAAATGTCTCGCTATAAACAAAAGCTTCACATTGATGAGGGTCAGCGGAACAGTGACTCAGATGATGTGGCCTAAAGTTCCAATGACACGCTACATCAAGCCAGTGCACCATATTGTGCAAGGGAACTCTAACTATGCCTCAGAAAGGAAGACAGACACCCACATGTGTTAGAAGGTTCGCAAGACTTTTAAATAAACTGGAGATTTAAACAATTATTACAAACGGTAGACTAGGTTTCCATTCACGGTCCAAAGCATCTCAGAGGAGATAGTGTATGATAAGTCTGATTGCTGTGGTGGCCACCTCAGAGTTTTTTCATTGTTTAGAACAGTGGCTATAGAAGTTTGATGCAAATACCTATTGTTATATGTTGATATGTTCCCTTTTGGTGACTTATCAGTATGCTACAGTACTTAAATTACTTCGAAGGACTTTAACCAATCTATGGCGTCTCACAAATAAGCCTTTCATGTTTACAAATAGTCGTTTAAGTTTAAGCATTCACTAGTAATAAACTTAAACAGATGGGTGAACATGCTTCTGCTTTTGACAAACTCACAGATAGTGTACTCACTGTCTCCTCTATTATTTTACAGGGTGGTATCGGCAAAAGCAATGGTTATTCTACAGAGACACGCCTTGCCATAATCTGGTAAGAAGATTACCAATGACGCGTGCATGCTTAACGCTGGCAAACATACAACACAAGTTTAAGCATGTGTAAAGTGGGAGTAAGGAGTTTGTCTTCAGTCATTTGTAAGACTTTACATTAATACAAATCTGAAATTATTGTGTTACACGAAATAGATAATACATTTGCCTATTTTGAAAATCAAAAAAAACAACGTACAACCCTGACAATTAAGAGGTGTCAAAAAAAAAAAAATACAGATTTCTCCATGGTTTGATGGATAATGTGTTGAACGCCAGACAATTCCTCTTCTGTTTTGTTGAACTGTGCCCCCCCTCCAGGTATATGCGTGTTTTAATGTATTTAGTTATTTTTAAAACATAAATCACAGTGGCTTTTCCGAGGCTACATAATTAAAAGGCACATTTTGTTTTGTTGCACTTTAGTTTCAGTTTCGACAGGGCACAGGGTTGCCCTTTGCCGTGACGAATATCACTTTCACTGGAAACAGATACATTGCGGGGACATGACAGCACTGTTTTTTGTGTGTGTTTTTTAAACCACCTTTGAGCTCAAGACCTGTAGCATCGCATGTTATTACTTTATTTTATTGCTGCAGTGCTACCGCAACAAACCAGGAAGATCGGCCCTACTGTTCACTGGCTAGTGTATCGTTACTGCTCATCCAGACAACTGAGGAAATACTTATTTCATTGATTATAAATTACATAAATTGCAGCAGTTAAGGGTTACTTTAAAAATCGACACGTAACGCCAAATTCCCCAGACGCTACATTTTTCATTGGACCTTAGCCGCTCATCAACTCAAGCTCACAGCGCTCAGCAGAACTTTTTTTTGTTACGCTTAAAGGAATACTGTTTATCAGCGCTTTATTCATATCCATAGACTGTGTAACTCGTTAGCGGCGCATAGCAGAGTTAACATACTTCTTACCTTGTTGTATCATGTTGCATGCTGCCGATTCTGTTGTGGTACGGGAAAATCTCCTTGACCTGAGCGTCCCCCCATAATAACCACTGTCGGGGTTGGAACATGAACTGGTATCCAGCCCGCGGCATAGTGATGTGTTTTCCTGCGGTGATGCTAACAGGGGATCCGTCTCCATTTATAAACGTTGCTGATCAATATGTAGTCAGAAGAGGTAACTTAGACCCGGCGTTCTTCTCCAGATACTAAACGTCTAGGCATTAAACCATGTCCATGTTCTGTTTCACAAGTCCGGTGCTTCTTTAGTTGTGAAAAAAAAAAAAACGCACGATAAATACAAGCAGGAAATTAACTAAACTACAAGTTTATTCCGACCCCAAGGTTTGCATAAATTACAGATGCATGTATAGAGAAGGGGGAATACCCACAAAAATGAAAATCACCACCAGCTCCCACCTTACTTAAGAGCTGTGTTGGCACCAAACTATCCAAAGCATTGAGAAACGGTGAAATACGGCGGTCACGGGATGTGTAGTTTTAAAGCATTGTACTGTTCTCACTTCTGACGTAGAATGACTACATTTTCCAGTAAGCAATTCAGCAGCGTCATTGAAGAGGGAGGGAGGCGTGGGAAAGGTTACAATAATGCGGTAGAGAGAATATTGAGACATGTGAGGTTCACCTGTTGCAGGTTCTTAAAACTAAATAACAACAAGTTTTATATTCCATTGTTTTTTGCAGTCTGCTTAATTTATTTGTGTTTTATTCTTACACGATTTTACGAACATACTATACTTTCATTTAATAAGGCTTATCCTTTAATAGCAGTAATGGCTAGTATGATGTGTTTCTGTTTTTATGCAAATTATTTTATCACCACTGGGAGGAAAAACACAAATTTGGTATAAGCATATTGTACTGTGAACCACTTAAAAGTGCTGTAAATATCACAAATCTGGCAATGTAACAGTTCTAGCAAATAAATATATATTTACTTGAAATGTATTTGCTTACGATTGTAAGTCGCCCTGGATAAGGGCGTCTGCTAAGAAAGAAATAATAATAATAATAATAATATTTACATACATAAATAAAGATTGACACATACATTGTAATAATGGATAATAACGTTGCAATTATGTGTAACATGCATTTACTTAGCAACTACTATGTAAACACATAGTATTAGTGACACTTAATGTAAATTGTTACCAGGCATGAAGGCACCTGTAGGTCCACCTGTTACACTTATATATATATATATATATATATATATATATATATATATATATATATATATATATATATATATATATATATATATTCACCTGACTGTAAATGTAAGTTATGGTGATCTACTATTCTATTTCATATTACTCATAGCTCAGATGTTGACGATGTACTGTATAACCTCCTAGTGCTGCAATTATATTTTTGTCTTCTAGTTCTCACATGGAGTGGAAGCAGGTTTAGTATCCTTGCGTTGTAAGATCCTTGTGTTCATACATACAGCTTAAACTATCTATTTAACAACTGCATCAAATTATATTTTAGTGGGGAAAAAAACTGTGGAACACAAGTGCTATGTTCTCTTTAATTTTTTTTTCTACATATATTTGACAATGTTGTTTGTTTCATATCTAGGCAACAGACCCGCATCTACAATAAAGAGAAAACCTGCATGACTCATAACTGTATTCATGAGCCACTGTTCTTGTTGGTACGTGTTTGCCACAGAAAAAGTCGCAACCTTTTAAATTAATTAACAAAGCAATGTCCCAGTTTAGAAACCAGTGAGGTTTTCTGTCAAGTGAAATATCCAGAGTTATTTAACACCTCTAAATAAGGTCCTAAGGTCATACGACATGTCCTTTCACAACAGCTAAAGTGTGAATTAGCCATGTGCCATGCAGAATATTTGCATTTATTTTAAATATAGCTCATAATGCCATAGTAAGTATTATCTCAAAACATCACCGTGGATTAAAACTGCATCAACTCAACATTTTTCGATGTCAGCAAAACACATCATAACTGCCTAGGTACCGATGTTACCATTGAAACAATTAACTGATTTAAATAGAGCATTAATCGTCCATGCTATTTAAACTTTCCTGTAAAATATGAATCCGATTCATTGTACTGTGTGTAGAAAGTGGAGTAGTTTGTTCAGTTCAGTTTTTTTCTCTTTCAATATTCCATAAAGAATATTCGCACAGCTGAAATCTAAAGTTCCATTCCATTGTCAACAGAAAAATAGTACATAAATAATGGATTTATTCAGTCCTGCACAAGACCGCTGAACTAGGGGCAGTGTAGGTTACCTAACAGCAGTGTGTAAGTTTGTTATGGTGAATGCTAGTTTTTCTTTCTTGTGGTAATATGTTTGCAATAAAGTTAACCTGTAATAAAGGGTGGAGCCCTTTGGGCCCCACTTCCTCCCCCTGCAAGCCATTAATACATACTTTATCAAACATACTTACATACTTTATCAAACCACAATAAGTTAAGTCCTGCAATGCTGACTCAGAAGCTTAAAATAACTCATATATATATATATATATATATATATATATATATATATATATATATATATATATATATATCACTCCAGGGTGTATAAGTTTACTAAAGAAACCATTTTGTTTTATGGTGCTCAAAATGTGTTTTTTTTGTTTTTTTTAATTGCCACCTGTTAACTTTCAAGCAACTTTTTTTATGATACATTGTAGGACTATTGGAGCTCTACTTTCATGCCATTCTATTCAACCCTACAGTGGTATTTTTGCAGTTTTACCATGCTTTTCCCATAGTTATGCTATGCATTTACCATAATTTCCTGTGGATAAAACCGACCAGTAATGTTTTCCTTTATGAGCCAAACTTGATTCTAAACTGCAATTCCCTTCCCGGAAAAAAATATTAAGAATCTTTTGGAAAGGGTTAACATGAATAAAACACAGTCAAGAATCCCACCACAGCACAAGTCTCAAGAATCTTGCTGAGCTTTAGAAGAACTGTAGCATTATATGAGTGAGATGATGTCTTTATCTACTGTACCTTTGCAGTGGCTGACTTCACAAGGTCCACTCTGCTGTGAGCTGTCCTGATCTCGTGATGGCTTCCTGAGGAATTTGTGAATATCTCTACTCCATCAAGGCCCATGTCAATATGGGCTCTGTAAACAACATGCGACACACAACCATCTGTAAAACCAGACGGAAAGGTAACCTCTTGTGCCAATTCGCAACAAGCAAGAAGCTTTTCCATGCATATGCAGGATCACATTTTACCAACAGAGGGCTCTGTATTAACATCAATTGATTTCAACAAGACTAGGACTGTACAATTTCATATAGCCAGGCGGATGACATCATAATATTAGCCTTTAAGCTTCAATCTTGTTATCAAAAAACATTCATGGCTTTATCAGAAATCCAGATCAACAGAGCAAGGAATATATATATATATATATATATATATATATATATATATATATATATATATATATATATATATATATATATATATATTAAACAGTCAAGATTTTATATATGGTTACCACCGTATCAAGGGTTACATAGGTGCAGTAAAAGCTGGGGAATTATTTATTTATTTAATTTATTTATTTATTAGCAGACGCTCTTATCCAGGGCGACTTACAATTGTTACAATGTATCACTGTACAAAGTATCACATTGCAAAATATCACATTACACAATATCACCTTACAGATAAGAGCAGTTATAAAGTACAGTAAACATTGTAGAAAATAGGATCAAATTCAGATAAGAGCAAAATAAACAATACAGTAAATAATTACCTTTAAGAGCGAATTCGGCTAAGAGCAGTTAAAGTAAGATCCCATTACCACCCCTGCAGTGGCGGAGCAATAATAATAATAAAAATAATAATAATAATAATAATAATAATAATAATAATAATAATAATAATAATAATACGGCTTCCTATGCGAGACCATTTCAGCAAATGTCTGTGCAGAATTGTGAATTCTGTAATAATTTCTGTGATCGCAGATTTGGGGAAATCCTGGTAGGATTGGTGATTAACCCTGTTCGTTTACGATTAAAAAATAGTGTAGTGTTGGATGTTAATATGTACGCAAAATAAAATTAAATAAGGTAAAAAAAAAAAAACGTTCTTATTACATACTGTTCATATATGCTAACATTCCGACAATTAAATATAGTTCAATATTGAACACTTGATTTGGTATGTTTGATGTTTATAAATAAATTAACCTTTGGGGAGGGGGGCCCACAATAAGGTCCAGCGGTGGGGCCCATCTTCCTCTTCCTGCGCCACTGTACCCCTGTACGGGCTTGAACTGTTAAAAAGGATCTTTGCATTCCACCGGAAGCGGCGCATTGGCTCTTGTGTTTCAGTGCGTTGAAGAGCCATCGTCAGGGACGAAGTCACTCACGGCACCTCAGCAGCCCCGGCTGCAGGCTAGGCGCGCAATTGTGCTACTCATTCATATTCCAGTGATTATTTAAGCTTAGATAGCACCTCAGATGCCTGCCAGGTTATGGGTATATTGCTATGACTATTACTGCACGAAATATTTTCACTCAAATAGAACTGTGCACAAGTACTATTATTATTATTATTATTTGTTTATTTAGCAGACGCCTTTATCCAAGGCGACTTACAGAGACTAGGGTGTGTGAACTATGCATCAGCTGCAGAGTCACTTACAATTACGTCTCACTCGAAAGACGGAGCACAAGGAGGTTAAGTGACTTGCTCAGGGTCACACAATGAGTCAGTGGCCCTTTTCTTTAACCACTGGACCACACAGCCTCCTAGCCTCCCAGTACGCCATATTTAGGGCTTCTGATTTTCGTGTGAAATCGGGTGGATTTTTAAAAGATATAATCAAGAAATAATAAATATTCGGGTAGAAATCGGGTTTTATTTAGAAAGAAATAAACAAATGCAATGCAACACAGTGTTACCTTTCTGATTATCTTCTTATAATCAACTTTAGGGACCTGCAAAACTAACAAGCCCCAAGGGCCTTAGCAGAATAAACTCCAAGTTTATATACTTATATAGCTCTGGGGTAAACCCCTAAACAGTTGCATAATGATAATAGCGATGCACCTTATAACAACAAACAATAACCACTGTAGTAAGTAGAACAAAATGTCCGCGGTTTATTACCAGAGAATACAAGCTCAACACGTGTCTTACTCACAGCATGGCCAAGAGAGAGAGAGAGAAAAACAAATTCAGAGCACTTCCCTGTTTTACAAAGAAACGATCGACTGTTACTAAATGCTCTTGGCTTAAACACACACTCATAAAACAAATAACTATTGTTTTGCTTTTTTATAAATCGGTTAGGCTCAAAGATAGATTTGGTATTGCAGTTTCAGTTTTACTTTGAGATTCCCTATTGGTAAAGTCTGGTCTGTATTGAAACCTCAGTACTATACAATGGGAGTCTTATCGGTATCTAAAACTTCTCTTTGCTCATTGAGAGACAAAGCAGATACTCAGAAACCCAGGGGATTCCCTGCTGACAATGAGTAAATGCAAATCCACAGGGAAGCAAGCTGCTCAGAAAAGGCAAGGCAGGTTGTCTTGAGGTGAGGGGGAGGGAGATCAAAGAACACAAGAACACTGTCTACGGTATCCTGGAAGATAACTGGAAGATTAAGAGTCAAATGGAACCCAGGTGAGAGTCTGCGGGGGGCGGGGGCTGGCAGCAGTGCTAGTGATAATGCAAGGAAGATGCATCTGGGTGCATTTAACAATGAACCCATACAGTGTTAGTAATGTATGTATGTATGTATGTATGTATGTATGTATGTATGTATGTATGTATTATTATTATTGTATGGCAATAAATACCAAATAACATCACTGATATTGGTGCGTTTTTTGTATTTGTTTCTGCAGAAGTCGCGTCTTCGCTCTGCCCAAAACAAATACAGTAGTATTATTTTTGCTTTCAAAGTGTTTTCAAAGATTTTATTAATACATGTTGTTCTTTTATCACATAAACAGCACGCTGGCCTTGCCCTGTGATAATGTAGCGAATACCCACGGAGGCCGCTTATTGGAATTTCTATCAGACGCTGGTGGTTTGATGCTAACCGACCAATCCGTTTCACAGCAGGGCTATGGTGCCTGCCCTAGCAGACGGATGATTGGTCTTATGTTCTGTGCTCATTAACATGCAGAGGACAGAGACAGGTCGATGTGTTTTGTACATGCATGCAGTGTTTTACTTATTACCGACGAACATCTGGCGGAGTAAGGAAGAGAGCAGTTAGATAATCAGTAAAAAAAAATAAAAAACATAAAGGTAAGACAATTAAACGTGATCTCTTAGGTGAGTCAGCTAATTTATACATAAAACGTTTTTGAATTAGTTTATTTTTTACGAACTAAAGGTATGTTTTTTTAAACAGTGCTGTTATGTCACCCGTGCATCTTTTTTTTTTTTTTTAACCACAGAACAACCGGAAAACATTGAACATTTAATTTAAAGGATTACAAAAAATAGGGGGCTTGTAAATTGTGCACTGTTTGCTAAGATATATTTAGAAACTGACTAGTAGTGCGCAGTACCGGGCAGTACCAATGTGTGCACGCTTCACCATTCTATATTGACTTTGTATTGTTTTGTTTTTCTATTCTGACTGCCTCAGTCGAACAGAAGCTGCTCAAGGCTAGGGTTTTATATTCAACAGCGAACCACGGAGACCACGGTATATTTGTTTGTTCAGTAATTCACTAGTTATGCATTTACATGTTCGATTTAAACTATGCGAAGTTTTACAAAATGTTACAATTTGATAGAAGGGAACACAACTAAAAGTACCCATGCTGTAATGTCGTTTTTATTACTGTAATACTGTAGATATTAACTGCAAACCAGAAAAACAAACCGCAGCGGATTGGATTTGTGTTGGAACAAACGGGCAAACAGCAATAGCGTTTCATTCTTAGTAAATTAGAAATAGCCATAGTTGGAATCATGTTTTGTTAAACGGCTATTATGGAATTTGGTGCAATAAATACTATGTGTAAAAAGATAAGACTTCAACAAGTTATTGCTGAGTCTGCAATTCTGGGTGCAAAGGTTTCCAAAGCAGTCTGCTTAAAACCTATAAATAAAGAAGATGATTCTCAAACCTTTCTCTTTTGTCCCAGTTCCTAAACCAATACTTTTAGGAAGCATGTATGGGCATGCAAAGCATTCCAGGACCAGAGATCAATCTGTGGTGTGTTAGGCAGTGCTGCTTTTGGATATCATAGTTCATGTCTAATCTGTGGACTATAAAGACTGTGTCAAGCTCTTTTGATGAAGGTGTTAGTCTAGGTGTACTGGTTAACCAGTAACCTCAAAAGTAAAGAATGACGATCTTAATTTACCCACCTCAGAACCAATAAATTAGTGCTTCAGCCAACCGTGCAATTAGATGCATCTCTATGGATCCTGCTTAAATATATTCAGATAAGATCATGTGGCACTTTCAGGTCGGTCTTTTAGAGACCGGATTATTGTTTTAAAGGGTGTTTCCAGGGTGCCGTGTTTGAAGTGCAGTTTTAGAGTAATGCTGGCCTGTACAATGAAGTAGGGTTGGGATGGAGCTTTCTATTGAATGGCGTCATAACCTTTGCAGGCCTTCAGAGAAAGCAACCGTACAGCTTTAAATAAAGCCCAGGCAACACATTCTAGAAGGACAGTTCTTGTCCTTTCTGTTTGTTTTCCTCTGGGTGTTGTCCAATGTGGTTATTACCATGTGACTAAACGGTTTCAAAATCAAGGAACAACAAAGCTACTGTGTTGTGTATACCCAATGCACCATAAACACTGTGCCTCTCTTTCCTTACCATTTGTATTTTGTTATACATTTATCATGCTTTATACGTACCTTAAATAACTGGCCTCTAGTTTCCTTGAAAACTCCCAGTGGATCCAGTTGTTTGTTACATTCAGGTTTTCACAGCTTTGATGCTAACAGACTGTCTGAACCTAACCTGTTTTCAGTCCCAGTTGTTCTTCTAGGCTTTGTGTAACATGTCAAAATTATCACTTGCAGGAAGGAGCATGGACATTTGTTTCTGATTTAAAGTCTGTCCTGATAGTAAATAACTATTTACTAAAGGTGTCAAAACAGAGGTGTTACACTATTTGCATACTGTATCAGTGCAAATGTACAGCAGTTTTCTAGGTAGTTTCCATAGAGCAACAGTAACAGTAATGTTTTTCATATAACCCTTTAACTGAGGTGCCTGACTACAGCATTATAGTGTAAGAGAAGCACTGTGCTGTACCGTGCTGCTAAATCTGATGATTCATTGTTCACCTCCCTGTCTTGTCATTGGAGTTGGTTAAGCAGTGTTATCTTATCCAGGACACTGAAATCTATTGCAGGCATGCAGTTGACTTAAGCAATCTTTTACTCCTGGTGAATTTAAAATGATTTATTTGACTTCATACAAGGACAGTCTCTTATCAAGTTGCGATGTAATTGCCTTTAACTAGTAGTGTATGCTATGCACACTACAAGTATATTATTGAGTGCAGTGGGTGGGTTTCTGATAATGTTTCTCAAGCTGGTTTATGTTGCTATTCAGTGTGTGTATTTACTATTTATCGAGCCAATATTAACTTAAAGTTGGATCCTAGTTTCGGAATTCTTGCCCCGTGATGGGGTAGAGAAATTGCTTTTATCAGTTGCTTATTGTAAAAGTTGCCCTTTGAAGCCATATTTTTGATACCTACAATGCAACGCAAACCATTTCTCTTCTGGTCCCTCCTCAGGGGTAAATGGCTGCCTCCCAGTCATCAGGCACCACTAAACGGCGGAACAAGAATGTGTCAAACGGGGTCAGTGGCAGTGAGAAGAAGCAGCTAGGACAATGGGGCAGAGCCTGGTAAGAAAGTAGAGGTGTAACTGAATCCATCACTGCATCAAAGAACAGCATATTCCACATGTGCATTCTTACATGATCAGTGAGATCCCACTCTGTGTATACCACAAGTAGAAGGGTGTGATACAAGTGTACTCCATTTCCAGATAACATATTTGTAACCATTTCATATAACGGTGTTGTATAGTAATTGGAGTAAGAATGATTACAAACACCATAATACGCGCAGTTAAACTGTGAGAATGTAATTTTGCAAGACCAATTGCAAAAAGAAAGAAAGAAAAAATCTGATATATAGCGTACAGTAGCTTACACTTTTGGTTAGGAAGTGCAAAGATAAGGGGTTGTATATTGGGCATAGGAACTGTTAAATCATTTGCATGGGTTTATTTTTACAATCCTGCATAACAACCAGGAAACCAAATCATTTAAATAATCTATTGTGCTTTTGTTCTTGTAATCAAAAACAAAAAAACAAAAAACATAGGGGAATGCTGTATCACTGATCTCTTACAGAGCAGACTGCTGTATTCAGATAGTCTTTAACCATTCATGCAGTTTTAGAATTAAAAATTATCATGCAAGTATTTAACCTACCTTTGCATTCAAATTTAAATCCTCGGTAGGATTGTTGGTCTTCAAATACTCTGCACAACTTTGCATTCATAGCAATAAAATAGAGCTTTTAAATAAGCCTTTTTTAAAATGCCCTTGTACAGTGTAAGGTGCCTAGCTGAACCCTGTTTTTCTTTTTGCAGGGAGGTGGACTGGTTCTCGCTCATCAGCGTCATCTTGTTGCTGTGTTTTGCTCCCTTTATAGTGTTCTATTTTGTGATGGCCTGTGACCAGTACGACTGCTCTGTGACGGAGCCTGTAGTGGACTTGTACACAGGGAAATCCAGTCTAGCAGATATCTGGAATCGGGCGCCTTCCTTTACCTGGACCGCTGCAAAAATCTATGCCATCTGGGTTGCCTTTCAGGTCGGCATCTCTGTCACATTGTCTATTAACTCCTTATTAATCCCGTGGCTGTTTCACCTCAGGGCTGGAAAAACATTCCTTAAAGCAGTTTTGTGAATAGAGCCCAATGTTGCATAACCCCAGTTCCTTTATAAGAAAGGAAGATGTTGTTCACTTAATACGTTCTGTTTTCTATATGGTATAAAGTCCTGTTAGAACTAGCCATAGTGCAACCGTAGATTTGTTAGCTTGTAACAATGGCTATTCAGTGCAGTATGTGTATTGTATTCGTCTGCTGTGTGGATCCATTCAGATCTAGACTGATGGGATTTTTAGGGAAAGCTGGTTTCTTGTAACCACCCTTCCCCCTTTTTCTTATTACTAGTTCCACCCCTATCTCTACCGTTTTACACCTTGGTGTTTGTCGCCCCCTGTCAGTCATGTACGCATCCCCAAAACAGTGAATGAATTTACACTCATCTTTCACAGAGAGCGGTCAAAAACACCACCTTGAAAAATCTGAATAACCATGCTGAAACATGTGTTGACTCGACTTAGCTTTGCCCCGACGAGTTAGGGAACGATAGTGAAGTTTTAAATATTTAAAAAAATGGTATATATACTAATGAATACATTATTCCTGTAGTGGGGACAATAACCACTGTTTTTACAGGCCCCTACTAGATGTATTAGTGCTAATCGGGTATTGACTATATAATACACTTCATATGTATATTAAAATTAGTAAAAAAGACCAAATTAAAGAAAAGAGAAGTATAAACAACAAATGAACTACAGCTCTGGCCAAAGGTTTTGCATCACGTAGAATTTTAGGATTGAGACATAATAATAAAAAATGAAAATAAAAACTTAAGAAAAAAAACTATATGAACATAATTTAGATCTTCCATTTAACATAAATTTATCAAAGAAACTACAAAATGATGATCGCAAAAGTCTACCGGAAGCCATAATAGTAGTACAGTATTTCATGTTAGATTTCTAAAATGTCGTATTTTTCCAATTGTCAGTTTTTCGTTAAGTATATGGGAAAACTACAAAGCGGTATGTAATTCAGTATGTTAACGTAAACATTATTCAGCAGGTTTTAAAATTAGTGAATTCTATAGGCCATAGCTGGACACAAACAGTACCGCAGTGGATCCATTGAGGAAGTATTTTATAGTTCATATACTCTGTCTGGTGCATGTTAATATTGCTTTTTTCCTCCCTCTCGACTCTCAGATTGTGCTGTACATGTGCCTTCCAGATTTGTGTCACAAGTTCCTGCCAGGATATGTGGGCGGGGTTCAGGAAGGCGCGCGCACCCCGGCAGGTGAGTAGAGCGCTATTCTGAGTCTAGTACAATACAATACGTAGTAGCTGCTCCCATTGTCATACCAGTGATATCACTTATATGTCGTGCCACAGTCTAAACTCTTCATATTCCAAAACTAAAAATAAATGACACTGAGTTAAAAATAAAAAAAATGGTAATAGAGGTGCCTATTATGTTGCGTTCTGCTACATGTGCTATTCATTTCTTTCAAAGGGATAGATATGTTAATGCATTATCATGTGGTTTGTTTTTAAAATCAAACGTGCTGCCTGGTTGTGTCTTTTTTTCGGCAGTTCTCTTTTTAATGTTTTTTTTATTGTTTGTCTTGTAGGTACAGTAAATAACTACGAGATCAATGGCTTACAGTGCTGGATTATAACTCACGCAGTCTGGTTTGCAAATGCCTACTACTTCAAATGGTTTTCCCCTACTATCATTTTTGATAACTGGATACCACTGCTTTGGTGCGCCAATATCTTGGGCTATTCTGTCTCCACTTTTGCTTTTATTAAAGCATACTTGTTTCCCACAAATGCAAAAGACTGGTAAGTACTTTGAACTACAGCCTGACAATCTTTCAGTCCAAATATAGTAACTGCAGTTAAGCCTTCACATTCTGCCTCATTGCAAAATACAGACTGGCTTGGCTCCTTAACAGTGTTTCCTGCCAGTAGAAATCAATGGCCTTTGCCCTGCATTGCTTGTCAAATCCCTGCCACTTTGGTTAAGTAAGGAGAAAAGAAAATAAGTGTCGGATTCCTCATTTTATCTCAGTGGTTATTCCTGTGTAGTTTCTTGCTGTTTAGCAGAGACGTCTTTGAGTTTTGTCAATGTGGGTTTAGTTTTATTTCCCATTTTAGATGCTTCTTTTATGAAGCTAAATTTTACTTGACACCTGATAGACACGTTATGCGCAGAAAGACTTGCTCTTCTATGATTAATGCCAGGAATGAAATAAATGAAAATATCGTTTGGGTTGAAGCTTCAGGAACTAATAATATACAGTCTTGAAATGGAACCAATTTGTACTTGTTCTTAAATCTTTCAGTAAATTCACTGGGAACTTCTTCTACAATTACATGATGGGAGTGGAGTTTAATCCCAGGATTGGGAGCTGGTTCGATTTTAAGCTCTTCTTCAATGGACGTCCTGGAATCATAGCCTGGACCCTCATCAACCTCTCCTATGCAGCCAAGCAGCAGGAGCTCTACGGTCAGGTGACCAACTCCATGCTCCTGGTCAATGTTCTCCAGGTAAGGGTTCAAACAAGTAGTTGGTACAAAATGTGCCTTTTAGGGCTCAGTTTGATCCACGGTCTGGAATGTGCTAGCTTTCAAAAAAGAACAGGCGAATACCAGGAGAGCTAGCCTGTAGTTATAAGTGACAACTTTAAATTACCTTTATCCTTGAATTTAGCAGAAAATCAGTAAAAGCTTTGAGCTAACTGACATCCCCAGTGGTTTTCCATTTCTCACTACTAGCTGTCAATAATTGGCATGCCCATCTTTTGTTATTTGTTTATTTAGCAGATGCCTTTATCCAAGGCGACTTACAGAGACTAGGGTGTGTGAACTATGCATCAGCTGCAGAGTCACTTACAATTACATCCCACCCGAAAGACAGAGCACGAGGAGGTTAAGTGACTTGCTCAGGGTCACACAATGAGTCAGTGGCTGAGGTGGGATTTGAACCAGGGACCTCCTGGTTACAAGCCCTTTCCTTTAACCACTGGACCACACAGTCTCCATCTTTTGCTCTTTCCATAAGCCCAGATAAACCAGGATTTCACTAAAATCATGTGAAAATAGCTGGGTTATTGCACAGGATTTATTAATTTAAGACAGTGTTCCGCTAGATTGGACCACTCTGCATGTGACAGTAGAAATGTAATGTGCTTATTGCGAGGGCTTCTCAAAATACTTTCAGATGTGTCGTAATGATTACGGTGCATACCCTAGTGAGCTGAGAATAGTCACATTCTGTACTTTATAGGGCAGACTAAGAACATTTTCTTCAAAGGCAGGCAGAGGCAATTATCTTTGAAAGGTAGACCAAAGATTTGCATTTATTAAAATGATTGCTAACAGTTTGCTTTTGTTCCTTTTGACAGGCTATTTATGTGTTGGATTTCTTTTGGAATGAAGCCTGGTACCTGAAAACCATTGACATCTGCCATGATCATTTTGGGTGGTACCTCGGTTGGGGGGACTGTGTGTGGCTCCCCTTCCTTTACACGCTACAGGTATGTAACAGCTCAAGTGATCTTGATAGCCTCTAATCAGAGTTATTTATAGAGCATAATAACAACAGGGTTAGGAGAACATTGCTTTGTACAGATCTCTACTGTATCAAGCAGATTACACTGTGAGGATATTAACTTTCAACATGGTTAGCTCCTCTGGTTGTGTCGTATGGAGAAGTTGGCGGCATTAGACATGGAATTAGAAAATCAAATACAATGTAAATAACATTTAGCCAAAAGCAAGCTTAGAAACAGCTACTGTATAGGGGACAATTAATAAATAAAGGAATTAAACTCAAATACTTTTGTAGACGTCAGAAAAATAAGGGAAAGGTGAAAAAAACATGCCGTTAAGCTATTTACTAAATACTTCCCCCCTCCACCCCCAGGGCCTGTACCTGGTCTACAATCCCGTCCAGCTTTCTACTGCTAATGTTGTTGGAGTCCTACTCTTGGGCCTCGTTGGCTACTATATCTTCAGGATGACCAATCATCAGAAGGACTTGTTTCGCCGCACTGACGGCAACTGCAAGATCTGGGGCAGGAAACCAGCGTACATCGAGTGCTCCTACAACTCTGCCGACGGCACGAAACACCAGAGCAAGCTCATGATCTCCGGCTTCTGGGGGGTGGCGCGCCATTTCAATTACACCGGTGACCTGATGGGGTCGCTGTCCTACTGCCTGGCCTGTGGTTTCGGCCACCTCCTTCCTTATTTCTATATCATCTACATGACAATCCTGCTGGTGCACCGCTGTATCCGTGATGAACATCGCTGCTCCAGCAAGTACGGCACGGACTGGAAGCGCTACACAGATGCAGTGCCCTGTCGGATTTTACCTGCCATTTTCTAGAATTCACATTTTACATCAGGGACTCCCATTGCATAGCGTTTTGATCCATTCCTGATTTTACTTTGAATTTATTCAGAACCTCCTGAGCTTGTTGCCTGTACATGTGGCTAATCATGCTCATGGCAAAACCTGGAATGGGTGATCCTGTGCAATTTGAGTCGTATTTCCATCCCATTTACACTTTCAGAACCACGGGACCTTTTCAAAAAAAACTCTCTCCTATGTTTGTTTTTCTAAACCTGTTTTTGTCAATAAAATAAAGTGCAGTATTCATGAAACTGTTACTGGCTTCTTTAATAGTGTAGAACAATTTCATGAATTAAAAAAAAAAAAAGTTAGATTATTCACAAAAACAGCTGCTGCACAACATGGTTTTTCAACACTTTTTCAAAACTTTCTGAAGTAAGTGTTTCACTATTTCATGCTACTGTGTTTAACATTTGACATTTTGTGTATATTTTTGTCATTAAAATGTATGCTGAAATGGCCCTGTAGTGAACTACAGTTATTTATGTAATTCATAACACATCTGCAGTTTCAAGTAGCCTACTGACTGTATTTATGACAATGACTATGGGAATTAAAACAGTCAAACAGAAATGGTTCACTTAAAAACTGAAAAAAATATAAAAGTGCAAAACTTGGTATATAGTACGTTATTAACAGATAGACCAAATATATGGCATATTTTATTTGATACAAATACTGGTACACGTTTGCAGTGTTTTCTATAGTGCTATATATATATATATATATATATATATATATATATATATATATATATATATATATATATATATATATATATATATATATAATCATTTGGTGAAAATCCTGGTTTAACACTGCCATTGTAAAAGGGACGCAAGCATGTTCACATCCATACAGAATTATTTTTGACAACAAGAGAAAATAGAAAAAAATGAAATATCTGTATCGCTACCCTATTCCTGCTTTAAAGAAACGTTTTTAATATAATTTCAGTGTTAACGGTATCTCGCTCAGCAGCGGCGTAGCTAGGGTGACGGTTTTAGGGATTTCAACATTGGACAATAAAAAATGATAAGAAATTTGCATAAAGTAGCGCCACTATAAAATACAGCTGCTGGTGGTGGGAAGCAAACCTATTTTACTCAGATTTTTTATTTTATTTCCACCGACCTAAATATATTTACCCAAGCCAGTCTGAACATTGAGCTATGTTATTTTAAATGAAGTTATCCGACACTGTGTTTTGTTCATCTGGGCGCGTTTAAATAAAGTTATACGGGAAGTACTGGGCTGGTTGCTAAGGAAGGGGTAGGGAGCAGCTGCGGATACAGAGGTTTGTTTACGTTTAAATAAGCAATACAAATAACACCGAGGATGGGTTGAGCGGGGACATGCAAGACACTGGAAACGACAGTGCAATGAGTCCATATTATTTGGAAGTATTAAAATATTTAAGTGTACTGTGCATGAAGAAGACAAAAGCAGCCAGATCTGGCACTGGCAGCCACGACATAGGCAAGACAGCTGCTGTTGCTAACTGCTGTATATGAGACAGCGTCTCCTCACATTGGTTTGTGGTCGCTGAAAACTGTGTTAATTACGGTACGATTTATCAGCAGCTCGCTGCAGCTTTTTAGACGGTGCTGAAATACCGTGCATGAAAATCAGCGAGCTCTCTTGCACCAATTATCTGATTTGGGTGGTCAATTTTGGTCAGAGCTGAAAGTGATTTATGTTCAATTCAGCACAACCAAAACAGTCAAGGTTAATAAAAGCCAAGCTCCAGAATTTGGTTTAAATTATTAAAAAAAAGTTAATTCATACAAGGATTATTCAATGGAAATGTAACTTTTTTTTATTATTTATTTATTTATTTACATTTGATAAACCACCAAGAACTACTAGCAATACAAGGACGTTTTAATGATCAAACTTTTTGTATAGACCTATCACCAATTACATCTTGATCTTGCCAATATTAAAATGTTTATATATATATATATATATATATATATATATATATATATATATATATATATATATATATATATATATATATATATATATATATATATATATATATATATATATATATATATATATATATATATATATATATATATATATTTATGTATTTATTTATTGTAGAGGTAGCTGAATTGTTTTTCTACCTTGTACTTTAACATGTCTTTTTCAGAGACAAAGCTAATACACCCTGCTGCATATATTTTAGTTTCCTAAATGTTGACCTTCTCAGTATTCAAACCCATGTAAAGACATGCAGTATTCATCATGCCATGATTAAGAATGTCTTTCCAATGACAATAAGGGATCTGCAGTTTGCTTTTAATGAAATGCAGGTTTGTTTGTAGAACAAGGTGGTATTTGTAATACTGGGGTTGCTCTACAAAAAAAGAAGAGGAAAATCATGTAAACCACCCTTGTGATTAAACAGTTTGCAACTTAAAGTGTCAAAAGCCAAGTGGCACAGCCAGTGAGTGTTTTAAATGCTATTTTCATCAAAGCAAATATTAGTGCTAAAACGTGCATATAACAAAAATCTTACTTTGAAAGCAATGAAGAAATCACAGAAAATTATTTATTTTTGTTTGTTTTAATTTAAAATGAAGGAATATAAATACCTCATATGAAATTCTTTCCTTACTCACATGAACGTCAGAATTTTGTTTGAGAATTAAAAATCTATGGAACAAAAATGTAATCATATTTTTTATTTTTTTATTTTTTTATTTTGTATTTTATGTAAGTAACAATGATAAAATAAGGCAGGATAAATTAGCAGCCAGGTTTCCTGTTTGCTTGAAAAAAGCTGATATACTGTGTTTTCAAAATCTGACACGTCGACATTTTCCTTTATGACCATAACATATATGTCATCACTTCCTAAAATTGGTATCAGCGGACGATACTCTTTATTTATTTATTTATTTATTTATTTTTTTATAAATTACAAAGAACAGTTTATTTGGCAAATCACTTCCACTAATGAGCAGCAATTTACAGTCTTGATTTTAAGAAACCATGGTACCCAATTTCAATAAGTTTCATAAATGATGTTTTTTTTTTTATTTTTGTATTAAACCAATTACGTGTCTCATCAAAATATTTTGACCTGCAGTATATTCTCCTTGGAGCCTCAGCCTGTAAAATCTCAGAAGTTAAGAGCCTTGCAGATAGCTGAAATTTACTCCACACACACATTTAATAACTATAGGAGACAAAAAGAAATAAGCAACAGTCATCTCGTTATGAAAGGGCAAATTTATTTAAAGCACCCCCTCCCCTCCCATATAGAAAAATATGTTTGTTTTAACCCAACGATAATAAATAAAAGGAGCCTGTAATTTCTCAGGCTCCTGAAATACAGTAGTACAATCAATGACCAGATTCACAATACAGCAAAGGCACTCGCATTAACCAAACTCAGCATATTGGCAAGAAACAAGATATGGACGGTCTACAGGTACACTATTGGCTTGGTGTTCACAAGGTGTTGTAGTGTTCTATTCCAGAGCTGGAGCTTGCTGGTCTCATACACAAGGAATAAAGGGTCACTGATTTCTGGAAATGGCAAAATCCCCAAAATATTATGCATAGCTTTGTTTCCGAACTCATGTATTTTATACCAAATCTGCAATGTCTCTCCCCCACCCCATTTCCAGAAACTGCTGCCCCTTGTGAAAATGGCACATGCAGTAGTGTTCAACTATATCACAATCCATTTTCCTTGCCAAACATTTCTTGAATAAATGAAAATAACAGCGAATAGTACTTCCCATCATAACTATGAATAAGACAGGTGGGGAGAGGGGGTGCATGAGAGTATTGCATGGTCTTTTTTTTTTTTTTCTGTTACAATTGTAACAAGTACATGTAGAAATTATGTAATGAGAGGCTTTTGTAATGAGATGCATTACAGACAAACATTACACAATATGCTTTTGTGCTCCTTGATATAATTTTTTTTTTTTGGGGGGGGGTTATACAGTTACTCCATCGGAATTTAAATAAGTCTTTTAAAAAAATAAAAAAAAATTGTGCACGTGATTTTTGGCATTTTTAATAACCAAAACAAACAGCATTATTTTTTTTATTTTTTTTAAATGAGTACTAAAATGGTCCTCCAGATACTTTAAAAACAATAAATAAATACATTGTTTTTTTTAAAAAATCCATGCATGCACCAAATTGGCAAAGGCATATTGCTAAATAATGGTGGAGTGGTGGGTCTACACAAGGTTCCCATATAATAACGCACAATCAGTTGCACTTGCTCACTGCCATCATGCATCTCATTTTAGAAACTGAGTTTGAATCCTAAACTATCATTTTCAAATAATTCACAGAAGGATGGGGTTAAAAGTTCAGTGAGCTGCAGTAGGAAACACTTAATTTTGTGGATCATGCCCTGTAAAATGGCTTGAGAAATATGTACCAGAACATGCATTAGAAAGCAGCATAAAATGTTATGTAATGGAACCAGCCACTTTTTAAAAGCTTCTGTAACTGTAACCTTTCATTCATTCTTCTCTCCCCATATTTCAAGAATTTGAGTGCTCATTTATTTCTAATCACTGTCCATGCGATGTGGACCAGTGTTAAAAAGGTGAGTGTTCTTTTTATTTTAGATCTGGTCCCAGTTTTCACAAGTATAATAAAACCTGGACTTGGGTGCATCGTAATAAAATCTTAGTAGCGTTGTCTTAAAGTATTATTCATATTATTAGTATTATTTATTCAAGTTTCAGCCTAATTTATGAATTTTAGGAATTGAGATTAAGTAACACATTGTAGGAGTCTATGGTCCAGTGGTTAAAGAAACAGACTTGTAACCAGGAGGTCCCCGGTTGAAATCCCAGCTTTTGCAAATTGTGTGAACCTGAGCAAGTCACTTAACTTCCTTGTGCTCTGTCTTTCAGGTGAGACGTTGTTGTAAGTGACTCTGCAGCTGATGCATAGTTCACATACCCTAGTCTCTGTAAGTCACCTTGGATAAAGGTGTCTGCTAAATAAACAAATAATAATAATTGTCAAAATCAACTATTAACTTTAATCTCTAGTGCTGCAAGGTCAATGTCTATATTGAACTAAACCCAAAATGAGTGCAAATTTGACTATGGATAGAAGACAAGACATACCTGCAGATGATTGGTTTCTTAATGTGGCATGTACTGAACAAAGATGGATGACACAGTAGTTTCTCCTGTGTACACTCTAAACCATTTTAGCCTCTTCCTTTGTGAACACCTATGGTAAGCTACAGAAATAAAGATGGGCACTGATCTTCCTTTGAAAAACAACAAAATGTAAAAATAAAATAAAAAGTTACGAAATTATGAAAGTAACAATATACTGTAATCAAAATGTATACATCATTATTTTCTGAAATTGTGTACATCTAATAACAAAATATTTTAAATAATTTAAGTAGCAAAATAATAATAATAAAATAATAATAATAATAATAATAATAATAATAATAATAATAATAATAATAATAATAATAATAAGGCTAAATGTTTATCCAACATTTTTTTTTTCATTCCTTTTTTAAAGAATCACGGGTACCTGTTGATTAAAAGTTTCTTGCTCCAAAGCAGGTCAAAATAACATCCAGAGATGTTATACATCTTCATTGATCTCGGTCAACAATGTTGTGTATACTGTCTAATTTTCATTAATGGTTGGTGCCAGTAAAACTATATATATATATATATTAAAAAAAAATCACCCACTTGGACAGAATCATCTGCCCTCGTTAAAAAAAAAAAAAAAAATGTTCTTTCATTTTTAAAGCAATTCTTTTTTAAAAAAAAAATCCCACAGTTATTGAAATAACTTTGTTTTGACGAGCAAATGGTCCCCAAATTAAATCCCATTGCTCCCATTTTTTGTCTTTCTTTAACCTTTGTGTGTGCTGTATAAAGTTTGCAAAATTGCCAGGACCAATTTACAATAATAAAAATAGAAAAAAGCCTGGGAATAGCCATTTGTAATAGTTCTGTTGTACAAATATTGAAATTTCACCTCCCCTCCCCGTTAATCTTTTTATGCATCCAGCGTAGTACCCGCTTGAAACCCGCTATACAGTAGTGCTTTTCGGATGTAGTTGTGAATTTGAGCTAGCACTAGCTCTTCAGCGGGTACCAATTCCAGGATGGTAATGAGTTAGCAGAGGGTAGGGGCAGATCTCCTACATGTTCCGTTCAGCAGTGAGGTATTTCAGGGCTGCAGAGCCATACTTGCGGGATAGATCCTGGTGAAACTCATCCTTCAGGGTTTGCAGACAATTCCTGTAGCCGGAGCTGGATCTGAATTTGGAGATATCGAAGCTCGGGGCATGAGGCATGTGGATCACAAAGGCATTGGGCAACACCACCAGATCATACTCCTTTATGAAAAATCAGGGAGAAAAAAATGGACATCATCAAAAAGTGTACAAACGTGCATACTCAAGAGCCATACTATTCACTGTTACAATCGCTATATCACATGCACACTTCCCTGAATCACCAAACTGCTATTCAGAAATTAGGAATGGGTCTGAAGCACTTTGGTTCTTGGGTATCTATTTACAGAGTAGATTAAAAAAAAAAAAAACTTAACACTTCTCCTGCTGCATAACACAATACTTAGCAAATTATAGCTGGTCTTGTTTTGATTAGAAACTTAGATATTGTTTGTTCAAGCATTTTAAAATGTCATTACTGCAATCAACTATAATTTAGGGTTTCCCAATCCTGGTCCTGGGGGGACCCCTATGTCTGCTGGTTTTCATTCCAATTGAGTCATCAATTGAACTTAATCAAACCCTTAATTGAACTAATAATGTGCTTAATTAATTAATTAGACCTTTTTAATTGTTCTCAGCTCCTAAAAAGTTGCCAATTTCAAGTTACTTATAAAATTGTATCCAACTGTTTAAAAGCTGAAAACAATTAAAAAGGTTTAATTAAGCTGATCTCAGTCAATCTTGGTGTCATATTTAAGTGATACAATTACTGCATCCATCTCATTTAAGTTTGTTTTATTACTGATGATGATAATAGCATCATCATCATCATCATCATCATCATCATCATCATCATCATCATCATCATCATCATCATCATCATTTATAGTTGTATATTTATTTACAATCCAGCATTGTTGTTAAATTGTTTGAACCAACTGCTAAATCACAATGGAGTCAGTTTATTACTCACCTTACTGCATTTACAATTACCAGTTTCCGTACTCATGAACTGATGTTTTTCATTTCCATTTCAATAATAATAATTAAAAATTATATTTTATTAATAACTTGAAAATTGCCTAAATAAAACATTCACAGAGTAATGGTTATAGCCTCCATAATTGTAAATAATTTTGTTTAAAAATAAATGTGGTTATTGAAATAAAACAAAAGCTACAATGTTAACAGGTCTGCAATCGGAAGCTATCCAACAGCACTGGTTACAGTACCGTACTTCGCTTTATTCATGGGTTTGCAGCGATCCTGAACTTCTAAAGGAGTACTCTGCCAAAACTGACGGGTTTCATTTGTTGTTGTTATTGTTTGTACATAAGAACTACTAGAAAGTGTATTTTGAGAAGTGAACGCATGTTTAGCACGCAGGTTGTTGAGCAGACTAGATGCACGTCTGTGATACTGGAACTCACTTTGACAGTAAATACAAGTAACCTTCTTTCTATCCAATGAACAGTCAGAAAGTTTAAAAAAAATGAATGGCCCATTCACAAGTCCTTCAGTTTGAGTGCTTTGTCACATAATGCGGTTCTGTGATTAATTTTATATTCAAACGATGACTACAGTCATTCAATCCTGGCATGCGCTAAAATGGTGCCGCAGGAAATGAATTACGGTGTGCTAAGAGGGACAAAACAGGAGTGTAATTAACGTGCGTTAAAAAATTTAATCTCCCAAAAAATTAAAGCATTAAATCTCAAAAGTTAACTGTGATTAATTGACAGCCCTATCTATCTATCTATCTATCTATCTAGCTATTTTTTTTTTCTCTCACCTGTGCATCGAGTTCCATGATGTGAGATACTTTGTTCCAGCCAAAACCAACGAACCTCTGATCGTACTCCGGACAGTCACGCCCCACTACAACATAAGGCTCAAAGTCTGACTCCCACTCCACTTTATAGGGGCTGGTTGCTGTTCTCCACTTGGCATAGTCAGTTGGGGCATGGCCCTTGGTCCACACGTGGTACCTGAAAGCAAAATAGGAGGATATAAATAAATAATTACAATCAGTTGGTTTTAAATGCAAAATGTCAAGTTTCAAACCCAGGGGCTGAGGCGAGTATGCACCAACCTGAAAGTATAGAGGGTCCCCATGTCCAGCATGGAGAGAAGCTCTGCTTTGGATTTGGGGAAAGAGAGGCGATATCGCAGGGTTTCAAAAGCTGGGACGATCAGGGCTTTCTTTGTGTGGGCCATGTCCAGCTGGATTATGGATTTTCTGTGGAGGAGGAAAACAAATAAACAATTTGAGGCAAACGGTTTTAAAAAAAATATATTGTATTTTTCAAATAGGATTTACATTACCTAGCAGATAACATTTATATATAAAATGTACTAAAACGCAGTGGATAGAAACTAGAATTTTAGATTTCGCAAAGACATTTCACAGACAAGGAAAGGGATTTATTGGATAGAAAATATAGGAATCTTCCAAAAATACCATTACAGCTTTATAAATATTTTTGA
Organism: Acipenser oxyrinchus oxyrinchus; assembly: GCA_030684275.1. Taxonomy (NCBI): domain Eukaryota; kingdom Metazoa; phylum Chordata; class Actinopteri; order Acipenseriformes; family Acipenseridae; genus Acipenser; species Acipenser oxyrinchus. The sequence continues at coordinate 2,502,578 of CM060267.1, forward strand.
AATATCTACTTTATTTGTTTCAGTTAGCAGAGTATGAATGCAGGGTCAGTGATATGAGAGCTGCACCAATGAAATCACCAGGCGAGGGCAGGCGCAGAACGGTTTAAAGACTTTATAAAAGGGCACAAAGGCTGGCAAATTCAAGGACAGTACTGATACAAAAGACAGGCAACCATTTAGTTTGCTGACAGTGCTGTGGAAACTATTCCTTTAACCTTGATCGCTGAATAATTCAGGGTTGAGAAAGCTTTATATTCACACACCACCAATATAATTCTGGACCTATAGTTAATAGGATTTAATAAAGCAAAAACAAAAAAAAAAACTTCTCTCTCAGGTACAAATGAGCGTTAGAAAATGTCACGAATCACCTCAGTCAATTAGATTCCCAGCAGAGTTTCAATCCACAGCTACAGCTAGATAATGAAAAACTGTAAAAATGTTCCCCCGGCTCACCTGAGGTAATCGTAGAGGTCGTACATTGGCAGGAAATCCACGTCTGCGAGAAAAACGTAGGGAGTGTTGACATTTCTCAGCGCGATGTTCCTCAGCAGGTTGACAGGGTAGAACTGGCCCTCCTTGTAGACTATGTGGTAGCCGATGTTCTTGCGGCTCTTCAGCACCTCCGACGCCTGGGCGTAGCGCAGGAACTGCTGGGCCTCGGCATCTGACATGTACAGGGCCAAGCTGATGGGCCCTTCCCAGTGCTTGCAGATGGCTTCCAACATCTGTAACCTGGAAAACAAAGCAGTGGTAGGTGGGGTAATACAGCTAGTTAGGAAAAAGAGCAGGAGTTATTATCCGCTTTCAGCGCATTTTTTACTTGGTGGCATTTTTAAAATAAATGGTTGCAGATTTATTTCAATTAGGACTAGCCAAAGTATTTTGAAAAGGTTAACACTCTGTGCCACAAAGTGCCATTAAAGGCATTAACCTCAGCCTGAATGAGTTATTTATTTTTGCAACTAGTAATATGCAAATTAAGTTGCTCAATATTGGAGTTTCCCCCCTACCTGTCCATGGAGAGCTGTGCCACCAGCGTGACGTCGGCCCCGCTCTGAGTCTCGGTGTACTCGTACTGCAGGAAGTAGAGGTGAACCCGGTGCATGGTGATTCTCTCCCGGCGGAAATCATAACACTGGTCATCCTCGTCCAGCTCCTCCAGGGCTCCCTGTAACTGTAGCACAGGAAGGGGGCGAGTGAGGGGACCAGAGCTGGACAAGACCGTCGATGGGAAGCGTGTTGTCCCAGCGAGACCAGAGCAATCTGAATGCCTAACATTCGGCAAGTTATTAGAGGGGAGACTGACATTCTGCGAGTGGAAATCAAATCAGCAATTGCTCCATTGCAGACAGCATTGTCATCTTGCTGCGAGAGAGTGGGTTAGGTTGAAGCAGCAGTTACAAATATTGATGCCCGTCTCGGCTCCCTGGAAACAAACTGCACTAACCTGTTGGCCCGAAAATGAGAAATTCTGAGCAAAAATGGATGGTCTGGAGAATCGTTCGAGGCGGGATTCAGGATTCTAGAGGGCATGGAGAAGGGTAACTCCGACTGAGTTTATGTCCCAATTCTTCTTGGAAGTCCTTGCCCCGCTGGGCCTGGAATCCCCACCCTCTCTGGAAAGGGCCCATCGCATAGCTGGAGCAATGCCAGGGAGGGTGAGCGTTCGAGAGCCATGAGCTTAAAGGTCCACAGGTTCCAGGTAAAGGAGCAGATTCTCTGTTTGGCGAGGCAACAGGATAAACTCACTTTCCGAGAGTTCACATTTTCCCAGACTTCAACGTGGATATCATAAAACGGAGAGCCACATATAACGACATGAAAAATCATCTGAGGGCCGCTGGGGTACAGCACGGTCTGCTTTATCTGGCCCGACTGCGTGTATCCTTCAACGGGACAGACCAGGTATTCCTAACACCAAAAGCTGCAGACACATTCTTTGCAAAGGAAATCCAACCACAGCTTTACAAATAGCTACGTCTTTACCAATATTTCATGGAACTAAAAGTTCACAAAAAAGAGCTGTTTAGAGGTGTGTTTGATGTTCTATCTATATACACAACCCCCGGCTATGTACATGTGTGTATCGGTGTAATTATATATATATATATATATATATATATATATATATATATATATATATATATATATATTATATATAGTAAATATGGACTGGAGAGGAGAGCTATAGTAGAAATTTATTGACCTGAGGGAAGACTATTTTTACCAACAGGAGGCATTGCACCCTAGAGTCTTCCCGATGAAATCAGTCAAGAAAATAAGTGAGGCAAGGTTGGATAGTAAATATGACTTCATATATTTCGTTTAAATATAGCTCTTGCACCATACGGAAATAAATATTGACTTATATAGTGTGTTTAAATATAGCTGACACAGCATAAGTAAATAAATAAAAAACAGAAATAAATAACAGAAAATGGTTTTTGAAGTTCATACCGCATAGTTAGCAAAGTTTTTCTTTGTCTGGTTTGCCAACTGCAGCATAATCCAGTTTATACCCCGCCTGTCATATCTGACTCACCTTAATGCTCCCTGTGCTGGGCTGGCTGGGGCAGCCGAAGAGTTCTCTCCGGAGCAGATTCCCGTCGTACTCCAGGAAGGTCAGATACAGGTTCCTGAAGAACTCCACGTGCTTGTTCTTCACACGCAGCTTCTTAGGAGAGTTCCAGTGGATCACCTGAAAGGACGGATGCCATCTTACACAGGATGTAACAACAGCAGCAGGTCATCTTTACAATAGAACAGGCATGGCAACAATACTCCTACTGCATAGCAGTTTCACCCATTCCATGTTTTACTACAAACTAGATTAGCTGCAATGTATAGGTAACAAGCTGAGGTGTGTCTTGTTAGTAAAACCAGGAAAGGATCAAACTGCTATACAATAACTACGATTAAGGGGGTTTAAAGTTTTGGAGGGATCCTGGTTAAACATAAATATGGGTAATTAATCCCCTGAGGGCCAGGATTGAATGCTTTAATTAATTTTTAAATAAATAATAATTAATTTTAAATAATAAAAAAATATATATATTACACCCCTATCACTGCATCCCACTAAGTGTACTGTGAACAATAAGTATTGTATATCAATGCCATTCAGCCACAGCAATGCTTTGTGATACAATGTGGTTTGCTGGAGCGCTGGGTGAAGAGAGCCTTACCTTGAGGTCTGACACCTCTGTGTAACACTGCTCCGAGCGGGTGTGGTCAGACAGCTGCACGTTCCAGAAACAGGGCAGCTGGTGAACCAGGACTGGGTTCTGCTTGATAACAGCATTGAAAATATCCTGCAAGCAACACGTACACTACGTTACTGCCAACAGAAACACCCAGCCACATTAGCTCTTTGAAATAGCTATACTCTACTGTGCCTAAAAACTGATCAATACAGAAAACAAATCTATTTTAGTGCCCCTGATAAAGTAAAAGTACTGCATATATACATACAATGTATCTACTGTACAGAGTGTATATACTGGTTTTACTCTTATAAAAACCTTTGTTCTCAAGGTCTCCCAACAATTTTTGCCCATACATGTTTATTGTAATAATCATCATTTTGAATTGTATCCCCTGGGGGTGTTTTCTAGAGCGATAAGTGTGTGTGAATCAGAGAGTGAAAGCCCTGTGAATTAGCGCCCTCTGGTGTTTGCAGGGTGTCACTGACCTGGTCAGCCAGCGAGGTGGAGAGCATGCTCATCAGCTCCCGCTCCGCAGTCAGTCTCCACATCTGCTCCCAGCCAATCCGGCGCAGCCTTTCCAGCAACAGCAGGATCACACCTGAACCAATGAGGAGAGAGAGAGAGCAGAAGCAGCCTATTAGCACCTACAGCTGCTACATCTCCTACAGTCTTCAATGCTCTTCTTGTAAAAATGTTATACATTTCACATAGTAGCAAGACTATGTTTTTGGACTTATAGGGAATACATGGTGCTGTGAGGAATGCTTACCTGTATTAAACCCCCTCCCTAGGGCCGGCCAGGGCTTGTGATTCTTCCAGAGGTTTCCCAGGTACCAGTCACTTTGGTTTTCTACCAGACCAATGGCCTGTTTGTCTAACGCAATGAAGAAACAAGCAGTTAGGCTACTGTATAGCCAAAAGTTTTGAATCACCCTATAGAATGAACCACAGGCGTAATTTACACGAGGGACATGGGGGACATGTCCCCCTCACTTTTTCATTGTTTCAGATGGAATAATCTTTATGCATGCATCAGCTACAGAAACTGCCCCACCCTCCCTCTTTTGAAACCAGAGTTACACCACTGGAATGAACTAATTTTGCTTCATAAAGTCAAATGAAACCTGCTCAATAATATTATGTTAATATATTGAATTACATACCACTTTAGTTTTTCCATATATTTAACGAAAAACTGACAAATTGAAAAATGTGACATTTGGAAATCTAACATGAAATACTGTACTATTATTATGGCTTCCGGCAGACTTTTGCAATATCATTTTGTAGTTTCTTTGATTACATGATGTTAAATAAAATTATGTTTATATATATATTTTAAATTATGTCTCAATATAATTTTAGGTGGTGCAAAACTTCTGCCCATAGCTGTATAAGCGTGTGTGCAATTTTCAATTCAAATTAAAAAATTATCTTAAATTGCAAAGGACAGCAACTTTGTGCAGGTTCCCTTTGGTTTGCTTTGTACTGTGACCGTAACTATGTGCAGATTTGTGAAGGAGAAAAAGGTTTAAAAAGAAAAAAATGCCTTTTTTTTATACCTGTGAATTTTCTAAAGATGGTCCACAGCTCTGCAATGTCAGTGGCAAAGGTGATGTCTGTATCCAGGACGATGACCTTTGTGAGGTCAGAGGGTAGCGCTTTGGTCAAGGTCAGTTTCATCAGTCCATATATCCCTGAGTAATGCTTATTGGGAATCCAAGCAACTTCAGACTAGAAGAGAATAAAGCATTTTCAAATGTACATACGTTATATGCTTGACTTTTTAGGCCATGCACTTGCAGGTCACTCTTTATTAACTTACCGTTTCTTTAATTATAAACTTCAGGGTACTTACTTTTTATGAGTGGTTATCTGATGCCTTCCTAATCCATTAAGGGTCTTCTTACATATAGCAGATGGGACATGTGCAAGTTTATAGAAAAGTGCTGCTCAATCTGGGATGGACCACACTCTCCTTACAACAACAAGCTCTATCCAGGTTATCAGCAGAAACTGCTTACGCGTAATAACTTCCATTAGGTTATGTCTAGGATGACATTGTCTGCTGACATCAAGGGGTGTCCAATCACAGTCCTGGAGGGCCATTCCACTCCAGGTTTAAAATGAGATATTTAACTACTTCAGGGTCTGGATGGGGGGTTGATTGGTTCAATTGAACAATTCAGAGTAGGGTTGGAACAAAGACCAGGAGCAGAAGGGCCAACTTTGGCCACCAATATAAAAATACATAGATGGCGGCACCAGCCAACGTATTTATCTACTTGACTAATTCCTCTACCATGAGAACTAAAATTCCCCAAGCAGCAAATTATTTATAAGACAGCCATACATGTTTAACATGAACACTCAAACATGTTTCATGCATACGGCTCTTTTGTGTAAACAGTTAACGTACACAGTTTACATGGTATGGGGAGAAATGAGGAGAGCCTTGAGCTGGAACAGCAGATGGAATGACAGTTCTGCAGTTACTAAGATTACATAGTCTGAGTCATCATGCAACTATTTCTAATCTATTTATCCTAGCTATATACTAACAGCAGCCCAACGCAACAATCCTTTTGTCTCAAAACTGTTGCCTTTTACATTTACTGCACAAGGGCCTGACAGCTACACAACCTCTGGGATACTCAATGCATTTTAATGTAATAAATCTAAGATAACCTTTATTCTTTATTATTAAGACAGCTATATTCTTTGCCGTTCACAATGGCCTCAATTATCAACCCGGGATAAAGTCATTAAAAACTTTGTTTCTGATGAGCACTCATATTGGGAAAGGTGATGTGGGGAACAAGAGGAGGCATGTTCTATTCCAAGCAGGGGCACGCGAGATGCTCACGTAGATTCAAAACAAATCGTTACCTTGAGTTTATCTGCATCGTAGAAGCTGACTTGCACAGAAGGTACCATCCAGGACTGAAAGAGAGAGCTGAGGATCTCATGAGCTACTGCATCTGTGATGAAATGGAAATGCAGGGGATTCTTCCTGTTCAAAAAACAAAATGATTCATGGTCAGAAAAACGGATTAGCCGGGACCCTTTTGTCTAATTCGAAACAAAACTGTATTGTATGCTATTTTAATTTTTTCTTTTTTTTTTTTTTTTTTTAAATACTTTTAAACTGCTTAAGGAAATCTTCCAAAGCAGAAACTAAAGCTAAAAATTAGAAACGATGGATTTAGAAAACATAAGGCAACCTTCAGCATTCACAGCTCTGAAAAAAAGTCTGCCTTGCTGACATTCACAGAGAATATGATGCCTGTCTCTCGGTGACTGCAGCCTATTTCTGAATTGAAATGTCAAGCTGACCTGCAAATGAGTCACTTTTCCTTGAGCAATCTCTCTCTCCCTGTTGCCAAATAAAGAATACAGGGAACAACTGGGAACAACCAAGGTGACATTGTTTAGAGGCTGCCGTGCAAATGGATTGTATGTCTAAGAAGGCAGAACCACACACGCGGTGTGGCAGTTTTTACCGAGCCAGGACTAAGACCCTTACCTGTGGAACAGTATGGACTTCACAAGGGTCACCACGTCACGGCTGGCATTGTGGCCGGCACACACGCATGCAACATGGAGGAGCTGAAAACACAGCAACAACAACAGACAGGAGTGGGTGAGTAGTGGATTGGATTGGCAAAAAAACACCCTTCCTCAAACTCAGACCCAACCTTGGCAACCATTGGCGCAATCAATTGAATCTGTTTGAGGAGAAATCCATTCAGGTCATCCTGTCCCACTGAAATCATCAGCATAACTGTGAAGTGTATTGGTTTGTAATTCTCTTGTACATCCACTAGATGGAGTAAGGCCCTAAAGAGCTGTAAGAGTACAGATTATGTAGTGTATCTTGCAAATAGCTTTTTAAAATAACTGCTTTTTTTTTTGTATGCATCGACAGGCAATCACACTACCTATTGTTCTGGCTTGGCACTGGACAGACAGCTGTCCACGCAAGTTGAAAGGTCAGTTCATCTTCACACTGCTCACCTCACACTTTTCCACCATGGGCCATTTCACGCAGTCCGTGTGATTGCCCCGTTCCTCTGCAGTGTTCTCCCCGTCCTCCATGCCCGTGTCTGCGGACGCTGCCCACTGCTGGTTGCCGTAGTTCCCGTCCTGATTGCTGCCCTGGGATTGGCTGATCTGAAGGCGCAGTTGGCGGTTCTCTTCCTCCACTTCCTGGACGCGTGCATCGAGGACGTCGTGGTCCAGGTAGCGCTCTGACTGCTCACCCAAACACGGGGACAGCAACAGGGACCAGCTGTCTGCAAGACCCCCGCAAATACAACGTCACTGCAAGCTAGATATCCACATTTACATTGCTTTATCTGATTTAAGCTCTTTAAACAGGATATTTTAGTAGCTCCTTGTATAATGGGGAGTCAAGCCCCTTATGGCTATTCTAAAATTAGCTGGACTAGGATTGTAAAAAAAAACAAAAAACTGAATTTGCTCAGCCATATTCCACACAAACAGGCTTCCATATGTTGAGGCATGCCTGCAAACATCACCATCCTTTTAAAACTTATTGTCAAGATAGAAGACTTGGTGCAATCAGGGGTTGAGACATACTATTATAAAATACAAACTAGCGTAAATAAAATATATAAATATATATCACGCATTTGCATTTCAGCACATTGAGTTCAAAAGATCCTTGGCTTGCATCAGGCTCTGCAAATGTAGAATTCTCATCTCATCACGTGCTGTACAGAATACACAGTGTTGTGATTATGTTTATTGTTAATCTATTGTTGAAGATATGCCTGTGCTTGTCAATAACACAGCATTCATTTTATAACACATAGGCCTGTACCTGCCTACCTGATTTTTTTTTTTTTTTTTTTTTTACTAATTTCATTGTTGTATTGTAGGTGAGGGTCATGAAATTCTAATGTGTAATATTTTTCAGTTTGAAGTACGCCTCTTGCGATGAGTGTTGCATTGTGAGTGAGCTAATGGGGGACATGTGCCCTGTACTATGGTGATGGACAAGCCTCTTTCTAAAAGACAGACAGGTATGGAGACTACAATTAAACCAAAGTAACCACCAACAGGAAGCCTGTGTCTGGATTGCAGTGGATATTGCACATTCATTCCCACATGTAAAAAGGTCAAACCTTTAATCACTCAATTAAAACGCTTGTGAATATCCTCCAGTAAATGGTATAAATGTCATACCTGGAGGTAGGCAATATATCATATTCAAGGACAAAATTAATCAATCTCTATATACAGAACACAAAAAACAGTATCAGGATTGTAACATACGGTGTTCCAGAGAGTATTCTATCTGTGTGCTTTTGCACGTTAAATCAACATCCTGGATAGTGGTTTGTACGCTCAGTCCACAAACAGAAAACATCAGATCAAAGCCTATAAACTTGTGAACAAAAACTCTATAGTCAGCTGGGGACCTGGTGCCGCCAAAATGTAACATCATGTTTGCTCCTTTTGTCCTTGATTGTTCTCTTAAAACGAAAGTGTTTCTGTTTTCAGACAACATAACAGTCCTTTTGTTTCGCTTCGTTTTTTTTTAGACACAAAAGCAGCTGTTACAACATGAAAACAACACACCACCCGGAGCGCAACACGAACACAGCGGCGAGGGAGCTGCTTTCATTCCTCTACTGAAATCCTACATTAAATGAAGGAGCACATGAAATAAAAAAATGACAGGAAAGCAACGCATTTTTCTGTTGCTTATTAAATGCATTCTGCTTTTCAGATCGCTGGTAAGCAACGTCAGATGAAGCAAACCCCAGGATAGCAGTTTCCTGGATGATCATCAGGTCTGTGCATTAGGTCCAGTCGAATAAGAAAGCACAATCCCTGCTGGGAAAAGTCAAGCTTATGCAATCTTCACACCCTCCGTTTTACAGGCCTTTTCCGCAGACACACAAGCCCAATGATCCAGGTTCTCAACGTGACTCACTGTGAGCCGTGATTGTGCCTTCTCTGCAGCCTAGAGTTACAATTTACTTCTGCACAGCCTCAAGACCAAGAACGCTTTAAAAACGACAAGTTGTCAAATATTTCTGTAGCAAGCTATTTATCTCAGCTAATGGCAGCAAGGGCACTGAGCATTGCAACTCTAACTGCTGAAGTGATTTAACACTCTGATAAGGGGTTTAAACAGGGTTTCCTGGTTCTAATGTCTGAGCTCTAACAAGCGACTAGACTGATCTGTGTCCAGCTGTTCCTCTGGATTTAATAATAGATACACATACAAGTTCTCAAAGGTGTTGGTTATGTTTTTTAGTCTGTATGTAGGCTGACTGGAACGACTTCTTGAAGGATAGCTGTTCATCATAAATAATAAAATAGTTTCCATATCTCTACTGTGTATGTATTGTAAGCTCTGTTGTGTGTGTTTTTTTTATTATGCGTGATTTTTAGCCTGATAGTTTCTGAATCATACTCACTCTCTAAATTGCCCACAAACAGGTAGAGCCAAGTAATAAGGACGACAAACGTCACCGTGGCAACCAAGAGCTTCAGCTTCCCACGGCAAGGGCAGGACATTGTGGGAAAGTGGGCTTCAAAAAGGACAGGAAGAGTTCAGGTGGGGTTCAATCCCACTCCAGCTAACTGCAGCATTCTATCATCTGGAAAAAAAAAAAAAAAAAAGAGTGGAATGAAATCGATCAAACGTTGCTTTACTGAGTATTGTCATTATTCAAAACATAATCCATAAAAAGATTTTTTTTTAAAAATCAGCAAATGCTTAATCATTTCAAAATAGTATATATATTACAATCAGATGCAATGGAACACAATACAAAACACACTTTTATTTATTCAGCACTTTTCAAGACAAGAATCTCAAGGTGTCCCTGCACCTATTGCATGCCACTGGATTACAATAAAATAAATGACATCCTGCTCTCAATCATCTTAGGTCCAGAATGGCTAAAGGCTCCTGCACCCATAAGCTGGTGGAAATGGAAATCAACCAACCTGAACTGAGCCTGTCCCTGCAACGTACATTTTATAGAACCTCAGTATTTAGTTGATGCCTTGAGATTGTGCAGCTGCCATATTATTCAATCATAAGATATATACTATATGGGTATTAAAATAAACCTGCATTAGGAGGGATACACTACATAAAGCTATTGATAAAAACACACCGTTTGTCCAAAAAGGCTGAACCTTAAATCTGTACAGACCCCCAAAACCAGGTCAAAATAACAAAGATGTCAACAGCTTGAGATGTAGGAATCTCTGGCTGCCACATTAATGAAGTCTGCTGTGGCGCAGTATTCAGATAAGAACCGTCAGGAGAGGCTTGTTAATTTAAACTCGCAAGAGGCTGATTTAAAGTCACGGTTAGCAGCAGTGGGGCTAAACCAAGAGGAAGGCATTGCACTTAAGAAATAAAATATTAGGAACAAAGTGCACATAAAATGTAAGGCTTGGCATTAAGGGTATTAAAGGCTTCTCTGAACTGCCTGGTAACAAGCGTGACACACCTTTGAATGAAAACAATGAGATGCCACTGGCTCCCTCTGTGGCTGCTCCAATAACCTTGTGTCTCATTTCATTCAAACAATTAAAGAAGTCGATTCCAGAAAGCCGTTGGTTAAATTGCTGGAAAAAACGTGCCGTGATTGTGTTTACTCTTCTGCTCGCTCGGCTTTCTCTATCGCACCTAATAGGGGACCTTTAAGTCCTGCTCCCTCTTTGCTCCAGCAAGTCACATCTGGTTTATAGCGACGTGGCGCGCGGAGAGCAGGCGATTAGAATGTGTCATTTACCATCATGAGGCAGTCTTCCTGCGTTCCCGGCTTTGTATTTATTCACTAAGAGAGACAGCTTGGTGCAATAACAGGGTATCTGTGTCATAAGCACTTGACATTGCTTTTATTTGTGATAAACTAACCTCCCTCTCCGTCCTCCTCCAAACTGTGCACAATGGCTCTCGGAGGTCTTAAGATGCAGCCACAGTAGTTTTCTATTAAGCAGTAACCCTGGCACGACATATATAGAAGGACCTTCACTGCAGTCCCCCTTTTAGAAGTAGAAGTCAGGCTCAGAGATTGGAAAGAGGCTACATCAATAAAAAGAGCTCAGTTTAAAGGGTGGCCACAGGATGTTATCTAGTGGATAAAAGCACTCCTATAAACAAAACAAAAAAGCAATACAAGGTTAGTTTCACATTATGTGGGCATTGTAGGATTAAACCCGAAGCAGTCAAGAATCACTGACCTATAACCGACAATGAGATACGCTGCATGTGGCTCAACCACAAGGATTAAATATTAACTGACTGCTGAAACAGTCCATTCAAGTATTAGTGCACCTGTAACAACTTCAATCCAACCTGAAATGTTTTTGATCCCAGGTTCAAATCTGGCCTGGGGATTACAGGGATGGAAATAAGACTCCCCATTGTTTAATAAGGCAGTAGCCAGGTCTTCTGGTCTTATCCTTCACGATCTGCAACTTCACAAGGAAAAAATGACAACCTCAGCAAACATATAGAATATGAGGTACCTTTAGCTGGAATTCATCCCCACAACCACAATGTAATGCATGCATATTTTGACAAAGACAGTGCAAATGCCTGGCAGGCAGTTATTCTTCAGTGCAGTTATTTCCTAGCCTTAAACTGAGATCCCATTTAAAACGTGGATCCATCAGAACGGAAGTCTTCAATGTTATTCTTTTTCATGATGATGATGATGATCACCATGATGATAATGATCATGATGATTACTCTTAGCTTTCTTATTAGCCTGGCCCAAACTTTGAAATAACTGCATCTTGAGCCAGTGTGCCTGGTAAATTGTCACTTCTATGGCTGTGTGGGAGACTATTCCTGAAGAGTTATGGCTGCTCTCAGCCTGGTTTTTAAGATGACATCACTTTTTACAGTATTATGCGGCTGATCCGATCAAATCCCATTATTATGATTATTATTATTATTATTATTATTATTATTATTATTATTATTATTACACTGTTTTCTTCCCCTCAAAAGAAAACACCAAATCCAATTCCATTTTCAGAGATTGCAGATGTAAATCGCAGTGCCCTATAGGATCTCTGCATAAACACATTACTTCATTCTACACTGGCAGGTACTACAATTCAGCACACATACACAGTAGAAAAGTACTAAATAAACAATGCCTTTTAGAAGATACTGAACGATTTGCCATTTTAGTTTTTCTAGTCTCCATCGGTTTAGATTTTTTTCTCTTATTTTGATTCCTCAATTCTTATCATGAATATCAAACCTGAAGCATATAGAAGTCTGGATCTAGATTTTAGAATATTAACCTTTGAAAATCTGCATGACCAATATCAGCGGTGTAAAATTGCTATTCTTTGTAACTTTGCGCCCATGTGAAAATCAATATCTCAGATTACACTAATTGGGCAACCTGACTCTCAGAATGATTTATTATATCTTGCCATTTCAGAGAGGTCAACAGATCGGTTGGGCTCTGCCTGCCGTTGCTGCTTTGTAATGTAGTGTACCTCCGCATTGCAGCACTAATTCGGACTCTCTTAAAAAGTTCTGCCCCGGCAACAGTTTTTATAGCAGGAATTCTCCTCTGCCTGCATTTCTCAAAAGTGGAGTTAATTTGCTGAATATTAACTTCCCTGCAATAACCTGATATGATCCCTATGTTCCCAGTTGTTTTTTACTTCAGTTTGATTAATTACATTGAATTTTCCATCCCTGAACAATTGGTTGCTCTGCATGCAACAGTGTAATATGGTTTTGAATTTGGGATTTGGAAATATTTTTAATACTGGTATGTGAAATCGCCACCAGGTAGACTCCAGTAAACTAGACGTTATCTCAGTGGGTTACATTTAATCAGCCTTTAGAAATAAATGAGGGATGGACACGGCTGCTTAAGTTCAGTTAGGTTTTCTTAGCTTTCTCTCATTTACACCAAGGTCAAGTACAGCTAATGGTAGCCTGAAACCATTCCTATGAAAAAAGCCTCCTGTATTTAAAAACCATGATAAAGTGAATGGATCCTTGCTCCTGTGCCAGCACTTGTTAAAACGTAGTTGATGTTTCTTGGCTCCGAATTTGATCCATTTAGAGCCATGCAATCAGATATGTTTACTGCAGAGCTGGATTCCGATTTAAATGAACTGCTAGTATGGCACTAGAAATAACTGCATACGTTTGTTTTTTTTTGTTGTTGTTTTTTTTTTTTAAAGTAGCCTCCCTAAAAGCTCTTGATAATAAATTATGGTAAGGTTCCAATAATGACTTCACAAATCTAAATGTAAATCAATCTGGCATTCTTTCTTGCTACAAATTCCACACACAAGATAACAAAAACACACAAGAGAGACAGGGCCTTATTGTCAAGGCTTTTCCTCCACTCTCTCACTAACTGCTAGTATTTCAACTGAGAATCAAACCACTTAATGGTTCCTTGCATATTACAGTAGAGCCGGTCCGGTCCAGTAAGAGGCAATCCCCTCTATTAACATGCACTTTCGGTTTGAAAAAAAAACTGTAGGATTACTTTGGCATGGACTGAAAAACCACGGTAAGAACCGGTTTTAGAACGCTGTTTTGTAAATTGCCAAATACTGTAGTCATTGTTTTGCCTTCATTTTCACTGATTTTCTTTGTATAGAGTACGTACAGTACTGTACTTTGGTATTTTACACACATTGAATTTGTTCATTTATAATGCCCCAACATAAAGCAACTACAACGTAGTATAACGACATATGATATTTTCACATAGCTGAAGGACACTTGTAAGCAATTGCATCAGCTATGGCAGGTTCCACTGCACTATTAAGTAAAATCCCAAATGACTGGTTTACCTGGAATTATAAACAAAAGTATATCATCAACTTAAAACTGCAGTGATCCCACTTCTTAATTACTAGTCCTATGAGGAACTGTTGCAATAATGCATCCTCAACTCAGCAGACCTCATATTCATGGACATGGTTATTATACAGAATCACTCTTTCCAGGCCTATGCAGGTGGCTAATTAGAATTGCATTCCCTAGCTCACTCTGGTACGTGAGGAATGATAATGCTTGCACAACAGCAGTCATCATTCCAGATACACATTTTAGTGCTGACAAGGCATGAAAACAGTTCACAAACACATTTCTCTCAGATATGTTGCTAGCAGTCCTTATCCTTATGATTTATTGGTTGGGTGTTACGCTGCATTTTTCCCTACTTTACCGCCAGTTAAAAACAGCTTTACTTCCAAAAACGGGAGAAGGGTTATATAAACAACAGCGTTTTTGTTTTCCAAGTTGAGCGGTAATTCTATGTTTTCTAATATTTTATAATATACCGTGCACAGAATTGTTCCAGACGAGATCGGCAGAGGTTCCGATTACAAATGAGAAAAATAACTGCTATTTTGACAGAAATATTTTATGTGCCAAAACAAGGCTGAAGCCGATACAAGTGGACGGTTTGCCGGAAAACACTTTTTATTGTCCATACAAAACTGGTCTTATGAGTAAATAAAACAAGCAACCTCTCTGTAATGCAGATAATATTAAAATCATGAATTATTGATCATTATAATGAATATGAGGGATCGTTTTTCTTTTATCCTGGCTTTAACGTTGGATACCTCATGTTTCACAGCAGTATTCCACTTCAAGCTGTGAATTATCTTTAAAGCATGCCTTCTCCTCTGAACTTGTGCATCACTGTGCTCCAAAAGATGCACGAATAAGAGTAGTAATCTATGATCAAGCGCTGATCATTTTGAACCGAGAAGTCATGGATTTGACCTTCACGTAGAGTAGATGCGATCGTTCATCTGGTCATACAGTGTGCAGATTTATTCGAACACCTCAAGATTTGTTTCCTTTATATACCTACTTGCATGAAAACCTTTGGGTGCGAGATTTTCAATTTTCAGTCAGTAAATCAGCGATATAGAAACAATAGGCACTCGTGTGAAAAGACCACTGTGTGCTTTAAGTTAGGCATCTTAAAAACAACTTCTAAACAAGTCTCATGCATTTTACCATTTGTGGCTATATGTTTCTTTTCTCTTACTATTTTATATGAACGGCATTTGCAGCTTATTAAAAGCCATCAATTCAATCCGACAATCGCTAAATGTGTCTATTTTGAACATTTTCCACTTTTTTTTTTTATTTACAGTGGTTTGATTTCATATGCACAACAAATCAAAAACCACAGAAGCAATGGGGTGTTCCAATAAATGTGAACACTGCTGTAGTTCAGAAAAAGAAGAAGCCGATTCATCCTGCAGCTCAGGAATAAATGTCTCACAAACAACTGCCATACACATCAAGCACATGCTCTCTTTAGTCCTGCAGTGGGAGGGGGTCCATGTCCTTCAAGGTATAAACCTCCTACAAGGAAAACACTGTAAATGTTGTAGCTTTTATTTTAAAGGTTTGGTTTTTTTGGGGGGGTTTTGTGCATTTCTGTTGTAAACAAATAGATATTACCTTGTTACAAATGTGTTAAATCAGACGAGAAGATTTTTCTGATTAAAAATAAATCAACCCTACACATTATTTCTTATTAAGAAAGTCTCTCATAAACTGGGCTGGGATAATGAAGGCTCCTTCATCAAACCCCCGCCGATGCCATTCAACTCCAGCACAGTTGGAGACCACGGAACACAAATTTCAGATATTGTTTCACCGAGATCTGGTTAAAAAAAAAAAAAAAAAAGGTTTTGGTTTCAATTTGAAATGCCAATGGAAGAAAATAAAAAAGGAATTCATTATGTGAATACAGCTCTTCTTATAAATTCCTTGATCCGACTGCTTTTGATTAATTGGACTGTTTTAAATGTTTCACGGTTTTTTAATGAGTAGCTTGCTGCATGGGTTTATTGTAATACAACTATACAGGACAAAGAGAACAGAAGCCAGTAATGTTAAATCTAACTGTCTTGAACAGACAAACAAATAAATAAAATGTCCACACGGGCAAGGGTTTTTAAGATGGGAATTTTGCCTACAAGTGACGGCCAACATGACATATTTACAAACTGTTTCACTTTAAATGGAGCTGCAGTAGGGCCTATTTGATGGAAGGAACTTGTCTGCCATATTATTCTTCATCTATGTGAGTTCCATCTTTAAACAGTATGTTTAGCATTATGGAGATGTGAGGGATTTTAAAAGGATGACATTGTTTAAAAGGTGGGACTCGCATTCAAAAAAAAAAAGCTAAAGTAAAAAAAAATACAAAATAAGTAGACAAGATCATTTCTACAAATGTACCCCATGGTAGTCCGACTTAAGGTAAAAAATAAATAAACAAAATAAACTCTAACAACAAATATTTCATTTTTGTCTGTCGCTTGTTGGCATCTTTTAAAACTTTTTGACCTTTCAGGTCTTGCCTGAGGACAAAAAGGTAGGGGGATGAAGATATTCCATTATAAATGGTGTACTGTGTAAGCTTTGGCTCCTTTCACCACAGATTGCAAAAACACACATGGTATGTCTAGATCACAGAAAGTGTTGGAATGGAAAATGTAGTATCTGTGGAGTCAGGAAAGCCTGTACACCTCCCATGAAGAGAAGCCAAAGAGAGAGCCGTAGAAGTCTTTACTGTAAAGTATGGATCTTACAGTTCTGCCTCAATAGTTCTATAGTATTCCACAGGGATTCCTTTTCTGCTGAATTAGTTTAGTGAGTTGTGTAACTTTCACGTCTTTTTGACAAAATGAAAAAGGCCTGGAATTAAATCTAATACTGTACTTGCATTTTTGTTTTGTTTTTGCAAGTTTATCTCTCTACACAGTGGAAAATGGATATCAATACAAAATATAATTACATTGTGATAACTGGGTAACCACCAAAGGTCCCTGCTCTTAACTACTGTGTAAATTACATGGAAATGGTTTGTGAGGAACACCTCGTCAGATTTTTCACACAAAAACATTCCTGTCATACACAATAAACTGTGAGAAGTCCAGTCGAATAAATGGGTTGTAAAAGCTGAAAAGCTTAGCTTTAGAAAATATTCCACGATTCACCGTAATTGTTTCCGATTTGATTTAATTATTTATTTTCATTTTTTTTAAAAATCAAGTTAGAGTGAAACATTTCAATGTCTAAACAGAGAAACACAATTAGTTTCCTCTCTCATCTCAAACGAGCCTTCTCAAAGGTATTCAGAATCACATGACCCATAAAACAAGGCCTGGGCCTGAATCCCAAGTGCATACTGTTCCCTGCCTGGGCGAAGAGCAGCCATGTGCAAGCTGTTCTTTAATTATCATTTTACAAGGTCACTGAAAGGGTACAGTTGAGTAACAAAATACTGCATCTGCATGTTTTCTTGTCTGTTATATGATTTCGATATTATTTCATGTTTCCTTGAAACTTCCATGCAAATCCACAAATTTAAAAAAAAAAAACACACAAAAAAAATCCCACAAAAACAGTGTTATTAGTGGTACCCCATTTTTCCTACTCAAGCTGTTTTTGTTATTTGCTTGTAGTATATATTTGGATTTGGAAATTCAAGACAATGCTAAAGTATATATGCAAGTTTCAATGATACAGCAGTTTATCCACAGTGTGGTATTTGAAATATCTGCAATGCTGAATTAACCAAAAAATAAATAAAATAATAATTCTCAGGATCTGTAAATTTTAGTAAAGCTAAAATAGATTTTTAATCTTTGGTTAGCACTTCTTTCAAATTTTTCTGATTTTAATCGTTTGTGCACAGTCCTCTACAAAATATGGATATGCTTTAAAAGATTTAAAAGGCAACTCACTTTCTTTATCAGTAGGAGTTTTCTCTGCTCTCTTATTGTAGAGTGTTCCACCTTTACGTTACTGGGGCTTGGACTATGACACATACCAGATACACTATAGTATGAATGAGAACTCCAGAGAAAAGAATAAAGGGCAATCGATTTCTCACATAATAATAATAATAATAATAATAATAATAATAATAATAATAATAATAATAATAATAATAATATCTTTATTTTCATAGTGGACCACCATCACAAAGCGCTTTACAAAGGTAGGCTGTGAACTGTGCATTATATGCAGAGTCACTTACAATAGGACATTGATTTAACATCTCAGCCAAAGGATGGAGCACAAGGAGGTCAAGTGACTTGCTCAGGGTCACACAGTGACTCAGTCAGTGGCAGAGGTAGGATTTGAACCGGTGACCTTCTGGTTACAAGCCCTGGACCACACTGTTCTGAAGTGGAACTGTGCCAGTGGAACTCAGGAACAGTGCCAGTGGAATTCAGGAACAGTGTGAGTAGAACTCAGAACAGTGCCAGTGGAATTCAGGAACAGTGCCAGTAGAACTCAGGAACAGTGCCAGTAGAACTCAGAACAGTGCCAGTGGAATTCAGGAACAGATACAATATCTGGAACCATTCATTCAGTTGGAAAGCAGCAACTGAAACCTTGTAAAGGTTTCCTCTCACCTTAGATTCTGCATCCCTTTTTTTTCCTCTCAGTGTATATTATGTGATCAATCCTGTTTCATCCAGTTTTCAATGGCGGATAACACAGATTCTGTCATCCTTATTGTTTTTATAAATTGAAAATGAATCGCACTGCATTTTGAAAATGGTTTCATCACGGTTTTAAGGATTCTGTTTTCCAGTAACGAATGTGAAGTGCTTTGTTATTTAGCCTTTTGCTAGTTACGCTGCTCACAGCACTTGGTTTAATCAGGTGGGATTATTGATTTATTTTTTGTATTGTTGTGGAGTGCTATAGACGAGTTGCTTTCTGAAACAATTTTTTCTATTGAAAATAATTGCTTTAGTTGAGAATATAACGCATCTCAACTCCATAGAACTAATGTTTCCAAACCCTGCTTCAATGGCCTACTTCCACTTCACCTGTGAAGCATGCATTGTCGGTGATCAGGAAATCCAAAGCTTGCGTGAATGGCACGGTCTTCCTCTTAAGCCATGATGCTTAATGGCTCACTAATCCATAACTAAACACAGCACAAAACAAAGATGAAAAACAACTGCAAACTGACCTCCCTAGAGGTAGACTGCTAGATTAAAAACAGTATCTTGCTGTGATCTATAGTCTCATATAACCTTAATTCAGAGTGTTTGACCAGAATGTACTTTTGCTGATCAATTGAGAGGACACATAAAAAGCACCAAGCTGTTAAAAACGGACTGTGCTTTTTTAGTCTTTTTTTTTTTTGCTCAGGGGACAATTAGATAATCTTCTGCTTTTCTAGAAGTACAGCTTTAGAGAGAAATAGTATACCCTCCGAGCAGGTTTGAGCATGCCTGGGTTTACAGTACAGCTGCCTGTAGTTAAATTACGAGTTTTGACAAGTTAAAGAAAAAAACAGACAGCCAGAAAGAAACATCAATTAGTAGGAAAGGTTTTGTAAAAAAAAAAAAAATCAATTTACTCATTATGTTAATCACATTTGTCATGCATGCTAAAATATGTATCCGTGTTTATAAATTAGCAATAAACATATTCTCCAAAATGGAATAAAAAAAAAAACTCCAGATCCAGTAAATAAAGGTCAAAACAATTACTACTGTCTTTTTCCTATTTAGCAATTTTATATCAGAGATGCTATGGTAATACAGAAAGTATGGTTTTATGCAGTCATTAAAAGCGACTATGGGGGAAATAAATAAACCATGAAATCCAAACAATGCCATCCCAATAAAAATGTCACTGGCAATATTGTATTGAAATGTTGAAGTAAATAATTTCCTAATAGTTTGTTTTTGCCCACCCCAATGGGCTCAGCCAAGCGTTTCATAAAAAAGCACTAAGACTGAAGCTGCCAGATGAAGACAGAAGCAGCAGACAATTTCCATAAAATCTCAAATAAATCTGCAAATCTATAAAAAGTGCAGTACATGCGCTCATTAAAAATGCACAAGGAATCGCTGTGTTATCATTATGCAGTCTGCAGGCATGTTTTAAACTGACCCTACAAATGAAGGACTCGGAATGAATGCATGTATTATGAATCGGAGGATTGTTACGAGCAATCTGAACTGTAAAACTCCACAGTAGCTCTTAATGAAGCCTGTTAGGGTAGCACAAGATCACTTTAGGTCTTATAAAATACTGACATTTTGAAATTGCACCAAAAAAAAAAAAAACACGCATGAGAACCAATGGTCAGCCCACCTTTCCCACAGAATGACTATTCAGTGGAGTTACTTACATATTTTAAACACACTATAAAAAGGTGAAACCCAAAGCCATTGCAAAACAAAACTAAAATAATGAAAAAGCTCTGCTCTCGATGCATTTACAGGGAAACACATTCCTTTATTGTTCACAACCCTTTGAACTTCCCTACCTGTGCATGTCCTGTTAAAGAATAAACTCTTCTCTGCAGCTTCTTCAAATCAAGTCCTGACTCTCAGGTGTGTCGCACTGTTCTATCACTCACACGCACACACACGCACACACACGCACACACACACACGCACGCACACGCACGCACACACACACACGACCAATCAGCACTTCCGCTCTCTCTTTAACCCTCACTCTCTCCCCCTCCTTCTTTGTTCTTTCAAAACCACTTTTCCTCAATAAAGTAACTTGCAGTTTCTTAACCTTTAGCTTCAAAAGACTCCAGCAGTCACTTCCAGTCTTCCTGACAAGAAAACGTTCAACTCCCCCTCGAACACAATGGCTCAATAAGCACACCCTTTTCCATGACTCGGATTTCAGGACTTTTCCCTCTCCCTCTTCTTGCAGACCTGTGCTTTGCTGCTTGAGGGAGGGGGTGTGGAATTTTGGACATGATCATCCATCCATGACAAAAGAAAAGAGACCAGCTATTTGAGGAGGTCTGGAATGTGAGCTTTTTACCCATCTAATCCAACGTAACCTCTGTGAAAATCATTAACAGAGCGAGCCTGGACAGAAGTTGTGAAGGTCACCTGGCTGGGTTTTATATACTGTACTTGTTAGGAATGTTCAGATTAAATGTGCTCAGCCATGTGAGGCCTTAAAAACAATGGATGTGTACGTATGGGATTCAACAGTGTCGCCTGTCAGCAACTTTATTGAATAAATGCTACCTACATTTTGGTAAGTGGGGGGAATTCATCTAGAGAAGCTGGAGTAAATTGCATGGCTACTGCCATTATTCCTAGGGATACCAGACCCCATAGTATTTCAAAAGCAGCGTGGTACAAAACCAAAACAGTCTGTAAAATCCTTGGTTACCTTAGCAACCCACTTGCTTTTATCACCTTTGCTTGCAGGCATTCTGTAAACATTCCTGAAGGAGTTATGGTCCCCTTTCCATAGCTGGCCCCCAGAGTCAGGGGCTGGAGTTACTTCAAACGCAGGAAACCTGCAGAGGGTTTTGCAATAGTAGCGCATGTTATTCTTATTTAGCACCTTTACCCAAGGCGACGCACAGAGACTAGGGTGTGTGAACAATGCATCAGCTGCAGAGTCACTTACAACAATGTCTCACCCGAAAGACGGAGCACAAGGAGGTTAAGTGGCTTGCTCAGGGTCACGCAGTGAGTCAGTGAGTGAGCTGGGATTTGAACCGGGGACCTCCTGGTTACAAGCCCTTTTCTTTAACCACTGGACCACAATGTTTTCCAGTCATGGAACAAAAGATTAGGACATAATGTACCTTTACTGCATTAAGCAGATGAATGTCTAGGGTATTGTAACCAAGCCATAGGCAGACCAAACCACAGAACAACAAAACCTTTCATGCAAGGTATAAAACAGGGCAATGATGACAGTATATTAATAAGTACTATAGAGCAATTTTATAGGGTAGCATGTGTTGAAGTTTTCAGAGCAGTGCTGAAAGGCTGCACTCCACAGTGAGAAGCACTGCAAGTGTAGCTTACTAGCTTAATTGTGAAGCAATGGCTCCCTACTATTTGTAATACACTGGTGGGTGGTACTCCTCAGTCGAGAACAGGCATTTCTGGAGCACAGGCTACCATTTAGCATCATATTCCATTCCTGGGGCACAAGCCATTCATACAACTAGTACACTACCACCAATTGTTGTGAAGCAGAGTATTTCACGTAGTTTTCCTTGTATTTTATCATCCATTTACGCACCAAAAAAAATACAGGAAAAATCATAAATATGTAAATGGAGAACAATAGAAAAGAAAATTGGCCAGGGGTATATGGCAAAATGCCCGATACGTTCAAAATAACTTGTTTTTGCAAGACTGCCAAATTACCCTGAAGGCAAACTTACTAGCCTACTCCCCAGTCGATGTAAATATTGTTTTCCATTTTTAAATGCCTTTCTTAGTCTTTTACTTTTTATTGAGAAGACTCGCCTGCTAGCAATTTTTTTTTTTTTTTTTTTTTTTGTTAATAATTTGAAAGTTATTAAAAAACTTCTGATACAGCTTTATCATTCAAGTGAGCAAATTAATGAGAGCATCATTTAAAAAGAAACACCTTGTAACTGGTGATCACAATCTTTCTGATTATAAGGCTTACCCAGCCAACGGTTATTAGTAAAGGACCTATCCATTAATGAAGCAAGCAGGTCATGAATTATCTGAAGGGTCAGATGGCTGAAAGGAGTAAACACAGACATGTTCAATTAAACTGCTTTTGCTAAAAATCGCAGGTCTAACAACTCCACTCGACCCGATAATAGGCTGTCATACATGTGTCAGCACAGAAAACACGGTCAGGATGTTTAAGAGAGAAGAGTGGTCCTGCAAGACAACATCAAACCCGACAGGAATGAGCCACGAACCCAGCTAGTTTGGGATAGGTATAGTTTTTCACCACTAGTATTAAATCAACAAGGTCTGCAGACACAGAAGCCAATATCCAACACTGGACTGTATGTGGATTACACTGGCAGCTAACTTGTCTGGTCTCACTCTTCCTAAAACCTGCCAGTTATTGTTTTTTTCATATCGTTATGTTATTATTTCTGTCATGGGCAGGGGGAGGCAACAAACAAAGCAATTACTTTTCAATTTTGCACAGAACTCTCACTTTGATTAATGCAACATAATGATTACACTCAATCATTTTTCATCCCCCAAGGGACACAAATTCTTCATGGTGTGAAATTGCTCTCTTATTATTACAATAGCTGGACAACAGACGCACAGAGTTGTAACATTGCCATTTTAGCTGACATTACAGGGAAAGTGGTTAAAACAGGACCATTTGCCATTCATTACAAGCAAGAGGAGCTCACTTAAACAGCAGCAGCTCAGTGTTTACTTCAACACCACAGACCTGAGATACAGTACAACACTAATTAGTTATGCTCGGGTATTTTTTCAGTAAAGTTACTTAGTTCTAAATCAGTTGATAAGAGTCAGTTATTTACTGCAACTGCTCGAGTCTGATTGGTCATTGAGAGATGGGCAGCAGTGCTGTGCTGTCAATGGGAACCTTTGTGACGTCCTTGTATACCAAAATATGGACAGCGTTCTCTGTAAATCGCAGGACATATTAGGAAATACTCCTATTGAAAGCCAGTCAGTGGCAGAGTTTTCTCTTTTAGTAAAATAAATACAAATTGTGAAGAATGAAAAAAGATAATGTTGCTGTCTGGCATTCCAGGATAAACAATCGGATGCCATTTAAATATTATATATATATATATATATATATATATATATATATATATATATATATATATATATATATATATATATATATATAATATATAATATACGTTATTTTTTTCAAAGAAGTCATTACAATGAATCCTGGCACACATTTCTGTAGCATTTCAAATAGCATTTTAACTCATGTAATAAAGTCTTTCTTACTTGTCCAAATAAATTAGCATTGTCGAGATGACTAAAATGCATGCAGGCAGATTCCAATTAGATTTAATGCATTTTAAAAAGGAAGGTAATTTATTTTATAAGATGTTACCCTTTTCGTTGCAAGAGTCAAAGAGCAGCTCAAACAAAATTAATTTGCATGGTAAATAACTCTGAGGATATTGAAAGTGCTTAGTGTTTTTTCAAGATAAGCACAGTTTGCAAAAGTAAAGAACGTTTATTCACCCCATTCTTCCTGTCATTGACTTGAAAGACACTGCTGAGGTGAAATGACATAAGGAAGTACAAGAGTAAATGACTACCTGTAACTCAGGTAGGCAAACACAGTTTTCTCTAGCCTATTTATAGAAGCTTAACTGCTATTGCCAGCCTAACTGAACAATAATAATTAACACAAAATGCTGAAGCAATGCTTTCTGTGTTAAGGATGTTTAAGGCCTCACAGCACATTTGTTTCATGTGTAAAGCCAGCGTTTGTCAGAGCAATTAAATCGCATGAACAATTCAAAAGCTCGGACTTTCCAGTGAGTGAACCGAGGGCTGGTGGTGGTGCTGTGCCTTGAGGCATTTTACATAACGAAGAACACAAACAAAAAGGAGTTTAAAAGCTCGTTAGCTATGCAAAGTGATTCAAAACTCATTCCATTTGAAAAGTTAAAGGAAAGAGAGAGAAAGAGAGAGAAAAAGAGAGAGGGGGAGAGAAAAAGAGGGGGAGAGAATACTTTCATAAAAAAAATGCTGGGCAAACACTATGCACATGTGAATTAGATGATTCATTGCCTTTGCCTACTCTTCATCATATCGTACTCTGAAAAAAGTACATTAATAAAATTAGATTTTAGAGACTACTGTAGACAGAAATCAGTGGCATTGGTTTGAAACTCATTTAAAAAGCCATTTCGAGACAGATGAAAGGGATGGATTAAAACCTACACCATGGATGGACCCCTACTAATATGCAAAATGAAAAAAGCAAGCCATCACATTTTAACAAATGGATACATTACTGGCTTTTTGATTTATATATATATATATATATATATATATATATATATATATATATATATATATATATATATATATATAAATTATTTATTTATTTATTTATTTTAAAAAAGGATTTTGTCCCAATTCAGTTTTTCTTGACTAGAAAACCTTTTCACTGTGAATCACCCAGTCTGTCCATCATATTGTAGTCCTAACAAGGCTTGTTTAAGAAATATGGAGCGCTCTCCGGACGATTTCTGTTACCATGATCTGATTAATAAGCAGGGGGTGATGTTTCAGTACAGATGTAATGTAAA
The DNA here is from genome assembly GCA_030684275.1 of Acipenser oxyrinchus oxyrinchus. Lineage (NCBI taxonomy): Eukaryota > Metazoa > Chordata > Actinopteri > Acipenseriformes > Acipenseridae > Acipenser > Acipenser oxyrinchus. The sequence continues at coordinate 2,527,896 of CM060267.1, forward strand.
TCTAAGTGTGTGCAGCAGGAAGACATGAGCTGTGAAAAACTAGAGCAGTTTCTGTACTCCAGAGTACCAGACTCGTAGCAAGTGGGGATATCTGCAGGGGGTTGGAAACTTCCAGGCAGGACTGCATGCAGATGCCTCTGGAAATGCACCCTTGGGATAACCGATTTCTACATATTCATATTAATCTTACCACTTTGTCCACTCTAGCTTTGTTGGACAGTTTTGTTGATTACCAAACAGATATCTACAAATCTCATCAGTTCACATGTATTTCCATGTGCAGGGATGGAAATAAGACTCCCATTGCATAGCAGTTTGATCCATTGCTGGTTTTACTTTGTTTAAGAAGACACATCTGGGCTTGTCACCGATAGACTGTGGCTACTCACGCACATAGTAACACCTGGAATGGTTTAAACTGCTATGGAATAGGAGTCTTATTTCCACCCCTGATGTGCAGTTAAATCTGTCTCTGTCTGAAAGCAAACACTAATTGGTAAGTGTTCTTTTCAAGATCTCTGTTCCTTTGTACTGGGCAGCATCTAAATAAGATGTTAAGGGCTTCTACCGCAACTGGTCAGGTCTCCTTTCCAGCAGTTCTTGGAGGGAGTGTTTAATAAATATCGTTTTAGTTTTTTTTTTTTTTTTTAAATAATGCCTCATTTTTACATCCTCCTTGCAACACAATATATCAGATACATTCAGAGCAGTTTGCCAGTGGAAATGGGACAAATCTTCCATTGCTCAATGCACCAGAGAATTTCAACTCAGGCTGCTTTTTAATGTGCAATTGCATGCAGTTATCAGTTCACAAGTACCTTATCCCTGTGCGAGTGATACTAAAACATGCATCTAAAACACCAGCAACTGGCATTAGATAAGCCTAGGTAGGGCTTGAGGAAGATAGTATGTACTATAAAAACATAGATTGAAGACATTTTATAATTACTTACTAGTCCCTTCCTGAAACCCTGTCTACAAATGAATCTCTGAGATCCAACAGCTAAGCAGGTGCTGGAACAAACTGTCCTCCTCACCTTCCAGCCTATTAAAAAAAAAAAAAAAAAAAACAGAATAGCCACAGTCACACATTATGACAAACTTCATGAAGTCTTTTTTGCAGTGTTGTTATCCACATTGCACATCTCCTGAACCCTTACCTGGTTTGAATTATATAGCACAGCCATCATTTAACACAGATTCCATGAGGCACCGCACCTTTTAATTTACCTGCATTCCTGGATATATCTCCCTGCCCTCAAGGGGGGTCTCCAGTCTATTGCAGTTCTTGTAACAAAGTGCCTATTGTTGAGCGAACCAATCTCTCAGCAGGGATGTGTGCCTCTGGCGACAAAAAGCAAGCCTCTGACAGTTTAGTCTTCAAGACACATTGTTCTCAGCAGGTTAGGCACAGCCAGGGGGGGGCTTTAATAGTCGAGATGAAAGTACCTGATAGTTTGTGGTTTCTACCTTATGACAAGCCAGCTTATGCTATGCGGAAAACAAGCTTCACAAATGCTCATAGTATACAAACAGCCTGAAATGCTTTCTGATGTACCTACTGCATTAAAAAAAAAAAAACATTAGGCCATTGATGCAGCTTCCCAAGTCATTAACGTTAATTGTTTTATGCACTTTTCAACTTGTAGTTAGTGCTTCATAAGCATGTGTCAGACAAACAGAAAATTGGCATTTCAGCTGCAGTTTGAGTGCATTATGAGTGAATAGAATCATATGAAGTTGTACTAAACACCCTCAATTTAACCCACGATTCCGGACGTTCCAATTTGCCTTTTTAGTGCACTTTTTTGCATATTCTGACATAAAGCACTTAGCCTTTGAGCCCAGAGGTAATTAAAAATGACCTTTCGGAAAAGCCATTAAAAAAAGAACAAAAAACAAAAACAGGGAATTAAACATGAAAACGGGGAATCAATACCAAAACCATTAAATGTGTAACAGCTCGCTCTAAAAAACATCACCAACGTGCAGCTTACTATAACGGACGTGTTGGGTCCACCAATGACAGAAATACCCAACACGATCTGTGGACTGAAAGTTGTACTCACATTATCCCTTTGGCTGCGTGAAAGGATTATGACGGTATTGTACCGGCTAATTTTGACTGTTGGGTTTGGATGGCCCTTTGCACTTTACTAACCCCTGGTTCTTACTTATTGGTATGCTCCATTTGGCAGGGGGTGACCATACTTCATAAATTCTCTGACAGACATGCATTCCTTTCACCTTGCATGACAAAAGCAGCAACTTACAATGAATTGTTTATGAGAAAAGAAAACAAAAAGAGAAGCACTTGAGCAGTTACTGTGCATATCCCTGTCGGTTAAGATTTTTTTTAAGCTACATTTTTAGAAATGTTTTAACTGTTTGTGTGAACTCTGTGGAATGAGAGGTTGCACTATTAAAACTTTGAAAAAGAAAAAAACCCACTACGCATTATAAAATAGCTAGGACAAACTTAACATGGTACAATTATGCATGCAGTGACTGAAGGGGATATGGTATGCAACCTCCTTACCAAGAGCAAACTGAAAATGCCTCATGGCAAATAATTCAAAAATGTAATTATTATGATTACACACATCCGAATCAAGACTGAACTTGGATATTAAGACAAACTGTAACGAAGCACAGCAGTAATTTATTGATCTCTCCAAACGATTTATTCTCTCTCTCATTTCAGTATATTTATTTGCCAAACAGAGCATTAAAAAAGGAACCGTGTCCCCTTTCCAGGGCGTTCAGACATGGCTTATTAGTAAATGGATTAGGTTTCTGTTTCATGGAGCTGTCATTTAACTTTGAGCACGCAGAAAGGGATTAAGGCAGGCGAATAGAATTGCTAAATGTGTTTTTTTGTGTTTGTTTTTTAAAGCAGACACAGGGTTCCTAAGAAATAAAACAGCATCACATTTGGAAGCTGACTGCACAGTAAAAACAGCTCCACGGGTTTGCAATAATGGCAATGCAGGGCCTCTCAGCATGAAAAATGTATACAAGCTATACCTGTAATACTGACTAAAACCATTCCCCTCTGGTGTGGAACTGTTGTTTAATTTAAGCTTTCTTAAAGCTCAATTCCCTTATATACCATTACAATTAGATTGAGTTCTGACTTCAATGTACCCATTGGTTTTATTATCAACCTACATAATTCTAGCTGAGCAGATTTATTTATTATTAACTTTTATATGACATAAGAACATCAATCTGATAATACTCTTTTACCCCACTGTCTCAATTTCAAATGTATTTAGATATTAACAAGCGTTCATGAAGCAAACAATAATTTGTACTTGCACAACCATAAAATTAATCATGAATCAGCACATACTTTAAAATGCCACTAATACAAGCAAGCACTGAATATATCCTAATTAAATGCTCACTCCAAAATGAAGGCAATAGAAAATGTTACATACATAGTTAATATAGACTTACTGATGACTTCACTTTATTCACCCACCACAGCTATTTCGCAGATACTTCCTGTACCGTCTCACACATCAAGCCCCATAACAACATTCATACATTCACAACAGTAGAAATCGCCTCTTATGCTCTTTTCAGGCCTTTATTAATATTTGTTCTCAAGTGCTTTTCTCTCAACCCTGCAGGTAAATTACATCTTGCCCCAATGGCTAAATTAGATCTGCGCAATAGCACCATTATCCATTACCCACTCCATTAAAAAAAGATATATTCTGTAATAACTGCTGGTTAGAGTAAATGATTATGCTGGCTTCCCTGGAACGCCCAGCCATAACGGCAAGGAGTAAAGAGTTTTATTATTTCGCTTTTAAAGATAAAGAGGTCTCCCTCTTAACATTTTGAAAGTGTGCTGAAACACTTAAAGAAATAATAAAACAGCCAATATATTCCAACTTCAGCTAATGTTTGCAGCCTTCAGGAATAACCAGATGTTACTCCAACACCAGCCACAAATTGGCTACCGCTTCCAAAATCAGTGCACCGAATACTCCTCCTACGAGTCAGCGAAGAACATCTGCTTCAGCACTTCAATAACCCGCACCCCCCACCACCACCACCCACCATACAGTATTGCTGCTGAAGCATAAAATTCTAAATAGCAAAAAGCAGGCATAAATCAACGCATGCTTTGTAAACTTTTCTTCTCTGGATGCTTAAGCAATGCCTGGAGCCCATGACTGCAGAACAATTTGAAAAACCCTGTTGGATGACAAATTTGGCTGCAGAAGTCTGTACAAGTCTATAACAATGTATGGATTTGTGCGTAAAGAAACCTTGGCAAAAACTGAAGCACGCACCCCACCCCACCCCCACCCCTCCAGCACCGAGTACCTGGGGTGAGGCGTGTTATCTGTATGAAATAAAAGGTGGCATCTATAGGCTAGGGCAAGACGGTTAAAAGGCTGGGTATTGTTTTGTACAGTAAGTCACCATTGGAAAGCCTAATTCTCTGGCACAGGACTTGTAGAGTTTTTCCAATTCCTTCGTTCATCAAAGCATCTCTCAATAGGACAGTTTGCCAAAATTGGCTGTTAATTGGTCCAATTATTATTATTTTTTCAATGCTGCTTTATAAGAAACAAATGTATGGCAGAGGCTAAAGCTGCTTGGAAATCTTTCATGTACTAATTCAGTTTACGAGTCACAAAATAATCCTCAACCTTAAAAGAAGAAAGAATTCAATTGAATGAAATTATTGTGTTCTTTTGTTGTTGTTGCACATACAATAAAGCAATTGTCACTTGAATGCTTGTGGCCTGGTTAACACTTTAGTCTTAAGCCACAAACCACCGACAGCAAATAAAAATAAAAAAATAAAATAAAAAAATTAAAAAATTAATCCCCCAGGAAAGGTCACTCGTGATCAGCGATTTCAGTTAACAAGACTGGCACAGAATCCTGTTTACTTCAGAGCACGTACGATGTGGCTGCTCCCATTGAAGTCACTGAACTCAGCAAGAATAATGTAATCACGTTCAAACATTAATGCTGTGAATGCATTTCAATGAGAAATAAATATATACATGCATATAAGCAAACAATGGTGCCACAATTTAAATTTATATAAATTTAAATTATATATATATATATATATATATATATATATATATATATATATATATATATATATATATATATAGCCGTTCAAGTTACACAAATATCTCTAAAGTCTTGTGCTTAGACTATGTGGGCGGGGGGGGGAATACGACTTTTAATACCTCAATATCGAGCAGCTCTGTTGAACCGCAGCAGAATATTTTTCAAAGCGCAGCTTGTCATTGTGATGAGCGAAAGGTTCTATTCCTTAGAATCCTCTGCAAGCTTCTTCTAGCCAGGCAATCACAAGTGCTTTTTTGATGCTTCCTGAGCAATTGTGTTCTTCGCTGTTCGCACTTATACTTGTCATTCTATGGTGTTCAAAGAGGCTTTAAAAAATCATGTTAGAGGAGGATAGAGATATCTGGAAAACAAGCTTTCCTCAATTACAGTTTCTCAGATTAACTTCTTGGTCCATCAAGAGCTAGTATCATCAGCATGAAATCAAATCCTTCTGCATAAAAAAAAGACGTTGCCAGAGACTGTTATCAGATAGGGGTGATGAAAGGCTTCATAATATGAAGTGCATTAGAACAGCAATAACCAAGAACACTGGCCTCTGAGCCATCTCGCCAAGACTTTGAAAATTGAATTCCTTTTGTTTGTTTTTGAACTCCCTTTTGTCATGCCGGTGGCACTGTACTCAGAACCCTATCTTTCTTCATTGAAGTATCTGTAAATACACCTGCTATAAAATAGATTTGCCCCTGTATTTTATAATAAGGGGGAATTGATTTTTCCTGTAATTTACAATAACTTGACAGGCTTTTATGTGTAAATACACATAAAAGCCAGTCTGGTTAAGCATCTTAGAACCCCAACAAACAGCAGCTAATCTGCGTTATTGTAACAACAGGTATGATAGGAGGCACGACACCCAGTAAATGGACAAGCAATTAGTCTTACAAGAAATGACTGGAAGTTATTTCTTGCAATTAAAGCCACTATCTTAGGTTACATGTACATTACTTGACTAATGCAAGACAGCAATTATGCCTGTAATTTAAAACCATGGTTAATAATAATAATAATAATAATAATAATAATAATAATAATAATAGTTCTAATGGAGTCAGGGGATTTGGATGTGTTGTGGAAAAACATGTGTTTCCCTTCATTAAACAAAGATCACTGTAAAAAAATGGCCTTAGGACAGAATACAGTAAAGTAGGGAAGAATTTTATCTGTGCTACTGCCAGTTTAGGCATTATGCAGGTTAACCACCATATAAAAGCATGAAACTGGAGTTATTTTTAGCTACTGGAAATTGCACCTTTAGTTACATTGTCCCATATGGCTGAACTAGAGAAAAAACCACTCATACTCCTTACTGTATCCTCCTTGCCAAGTCAGACGTCATTTACTTTTTCACTCGCCTTCCTTAAATGTGCAGAAGGAATACAAGTTCTAAAGCGGGCTAAAAAATGCATTTATATTTAAGTTTGGGTTTAGTTCCTGGTTTAGCTAGAGTAACCTATAAAGTAACATTGTGATTAGACAATGAATATACAGAGTTACAGTGCTCCCCCTTTGTATTAGTGTTAGTGTAATGGCATTATAGGGCAAATAGGAGCCATGGGAACCGTAGCGCCCCCATAACCTGTTATGCAGTATAAAGGAGGAACACAGTATTTGCACCTCTCAATTAGATCTAAACATGTCTTTAGATAGTACCAGTATTCTGCAAGCATTTAGAAGACTTGATCAGGGCACAGTAAATGCTTTATAGGGGTCTCATCAATTGATCTAAACAGCAGATGTAAATGCCACCACTGACACCATTAAAAATGTGTACCAAGAAAATCAGCCTCTTTAGTGCATTTCTGTACGGAAGAAGACATTTATTTAGTTATTTAAAAGGACACACTTTGAGATCCGCCACCATTTTGATCAATTAAATAGACCCCTGTAATTATGAACTAATATATGATTATGAGTGTTAGTTATCTTAGTTACATTACCAGCTTTTTTTTATTTTTTTGTATTTCAGCACATAATGAATACTGCTTTGTCATTTATTACTCTAGAAAATTGTAGAAAATGCATTAAGAATAAAGAGATGATCTCAGCTAGTAAATCCAGAAAAGGAACAGTATTTATGCATTGGCAGGCACGATTTCATAGCACTTACATGGTAGTATCATGCAAGCAGTGGAGACAAGACCAGCAATACAATTCAGCTGTTCAACCTTAAATCTCCCAATTGACATCTGACACCATCATGTAAAAATAGTAAATAAAGGGTGCTACTACAGAATTACTGACTTTAAAAGCATCAGTGTAAGCAGGATGTTAACAGGGAACTGTCCTTGAGCAAGCCTACGTAAACTTGTTGGTAAGCTATGGTCTGCAGGATTTAAAAGAAAAGCAAAATCTGAGAAAAGCTCCCAGGAGAGAGACAGAGAGAGCGAGAGAAGAGAAACAGCGAGTGATACAGGTAGAATGTGCAGACACTTCATAACTTGTCTTTGGCTTGACCTGTTTGAATCCATGACCAATAGTACTCAGCAGTGCTGCATTTACACTGAAGGCAGCACTAGCTGAAATGTTTGTCTACTTGATGACCCATGGAACAGATTTAAGAGTCACTTTTCACATTACAAGAAGGAGAATCCGTACATCCCCATATAACACCATAATCAGCAAAAGCTCAAGATTTATATGCACTTTCAGGCAATGACAATAGCTTCTCCTTTTCTTTTCTGGGTCTTCATATTCCTGCTTCCTCTCTGCGAGTCCTCCAACTTGTTTCTTTTCCTTTAAGTACAAAGCTATAAAAAAATCAGTGGTGCTGGATGGGGAATTCAATTTCCCAGCGAGCTACATTAAGTGGGGGAGGTTTTTAAAGCATCTAACCTCTCCCTGTATTCAGTGTACTTCTCCTCAATGATTAACATAGCAGCCCAGATTTAAATAGTTTACCTGATATAGGAGCCCATTGAAAACTCTTCACTTCCTGTTAAGAGCAGCTCAGCTTGTAACAGTGTTGAAAATTAAAAGCAAGTGGTTCTGGCTAAACTAGGCAAAAACATTTATCTTCAAGCTGTTTACAGCAACAACAAAACACTACATTACAGGCACCAGTCATCACCATTATCTATGCATATCGCAATGTTCTTTTTGTTCTGAAAATAATTGCCACCCCCCCAAATGAATGATTAAGTTTCACTGCAGATCACTCAAGTACTCAGTTTCCCTCTGGGGAATAAATGGTTACACAGTTACAGAACCAGTGACCACAATGGCCAGAGTCGTCCAACTAACAAACCAATCAAACCAGCAAGAGACAATTGAACCGGTTCCGTTATCTTAGTTAGTATATGGCTTTACAAACAGTGTAGGGTCTACACTGAGTACTTTCTAAGCTAAAAGAACATGCAAATAAAAAACAAAAAGGCAAACAGCTTCTTGAACACCTCACCTTTTTAAACAGAAGCTGTCACGTTTCAGATCTCTGTTACCACAGTTACCAAATACTCGCAAATATCCAGTCAAATCAAATCCAAGACTGAAGAATGCTTACAATAAAACTAAATCTGAGTATAGCAGAGAAGCTGCAACTTGATCCAATACGGAAACATCGACAGACCATTTTTCTGTGAAAGGTCAGTTTCGAAGTTTCTTCTGGTTACAATGAATATCCAGGAATCCAAACTGAAAGCAAACCGAAAATCCTGAATAAAACAAAAATAATGTTATAAATAACATTTAAAAAAAAGTCTCACTGGCAAACTAGCAGAGCCCTCCCTCTTCTGCGAGGTTCTCCAGGGAGCTTGCTCAGCGAACTAGGTGACACAAGGGGTCCAGAGAGAGACAGCTGGGATCATAAGGCAGGTATAAGCGAGGGCTGAAGGGACTGCTTCTCATGACAGCTGCCTTTATAGCATCAGCGTAGAGAGACTGGATTCCGTCTGCAAACCCAACCCAGGCAATTAAAGGGTCGTCACCTCCCTCCGTTTCCCTGCCCCTGTCCCACACCCCCTCCCTCTCCATACAAACACACACCAACACCTCCCCCCATTCACTTAATCCTCTGTATTTCACAGTTAACAGTGTCGGCAACACTGCGGTCTGAAACTATGCTTGAAGCAAACTCACACACCCAAGCTCTCAGAGTATTGGTCATCTTTAATTACATTTTAAAACCAAACACGATTAGCCTACCTGACTATCATCACACAGCTAAAATGCAGTCTCGGCTCTCTGGGGAATTCCCAATGGTAATTAAAGTTAATTCTTTGAATATTTTATTTGCCAGGTAATAGCAGAAAATTGACTTTCTATCTATCTATACACATCCCTATAAGCCACTAAGCCATTTAGGCCAGAATAACAAATATATAATAATGAATGGGCTTATCCAATGATAGTCATGCAAGGGTAAGAAACACATTTAACCCTTAAATAATGCAGCCCCTTTTCACATAAAATACAGTACCATCCTCTCTAATAAGTCGACTACAGCTACAAAAGGAGGATAATCCCTGCAAAATGCCAACATAATTCAGGACAGAAAATCATCAGCATGCATCTCATATCACAATGTCAGTTCATCTCTCAAACATAAACCAATATCAAAGAAAAGATTAATCTTGACAAGTACATCTCTGTCCATCAAAGTCGTACTTGATGCATACATAAACGCATATATGTGCAGTATGCCAATTATATGATCATGTCTGTTTTGAATTATTCATGTTTAAATCTAATATATTATTTCACACCTTGCCACACTTATGCAACACGTAGGGATATATTGTATGTCAGAAAGAAAAAAAAACAAAAGAATAAAGCTGTGTGATTCATTTGAAATGCAACAATAGAATAGCACTGTAATTTAGGCAGCTCATCAGGCCTTCTTAATTGGCAAGCAGAATATCGGCATATCACAAATGAGGCTGTTCGTGATTTCACAGACTGAAGTCTGGTTTTATTGTTGCCAGTCTCCTGAGTGCAGCTGTTTCATACAGATTGTCACATTAGAGACCCTGCAAGGTGCAGTTACCGGAAAGTAACCGAGGATAGCATGAGGAAGTAAGGCAGCGCCTGGAGAATAAATCTGCCTATTTTTTCTTTTTTTTTTTTGACGTGCTTGCACTCAAGATCATGGCTCTTCTCAGAGTGGGGGCACTAGCCTGCACTAAACCAGGCCTGCCTTTCTCCTCGGCTCACTTCTGTTTCTTTTATAGACCAGTCAGAAGAAAAAGAACTCAAAACAACCAGATGGAGATCTCCATCGACAAAAAAAGTTTGCTTTCTTTTTTTGTTTTTCTTTTTACGGTAAGCTTCATTATTGGAAGAGGAAAAACAAACACACACACACACACACACACACACACACACACACACACACCAGTTGGCAGCCTCATAACCCACCCACAGGCTGTGAAAATGGTTGTTTGCTAACATTCGTAAGTTAAGAAGCTTCTGATCTTCTGAAACCACCCCATGTGTTGCTGAAAGGGAACACAGTGCTTGGTTACTGGCCTCTGTCTTTTTCCGTAGTTTCTAAGAGAACCACCACAGTAATAATAACTAGAAACTAGAAAGAAGCAATTTGTTGCAGTGTTAAAAGGTGACCAACGACTTGCTAGGCTGACCACCCTGTCATATCATCCACAGACAGCGTGTAGACAAACAAGCCAGAAAGCCGAGCTCCATCCTCGCCTCTAAATTGTGCATCAACGATTGTCACCTTTATCTAAATTGGATCTAAATATGGTAGCGGGCCTTTTGCTATCGATAGCTGAATCATAATCTTAATTCTGTACATGTTAAGAAATGCTACCTATTTCCATTCCTTCAAAAGAATATCTTCAACAAATCGAGGCAACATTTTGCCAATCGAGGCAACTCTAGTGCCGTGGATGTGACGGTTTAGGTGGAAATCTCAAATTAGATCTATCCTAAAAATAAAAAGGAGAAGAGATACAGACACTTGCATCTCTAGTTAAGATTCTCAAAACGTGCAGCACTTGGATCAGCACAGCCCAGCGCGGGACTGTGGGCACTGTGCTGTCAGCGGTGCCATCCTTCAGAAGAGGCAGGAATGCTCGGAGGGTATTGAGGAGCAGGAGCACAGACGTCCCAGAATAAGTGTGTAATTACACGGAAATTGCCTTGGGCTACTGTTTCGTTACATTGTAACACCATGGTAACTACAGGTGGAGGAAGTGTGTAATTATACAGAAACAGACACTTGTTATTACACAGGGAATAAGTTTAATCATATTGAAATGTATTTTTGAACATCTACCATGAAAATATAGTGCCATTGTTAAGATGAGCAGTACCACTCCACTCTGCTGGATGTGAACCTCCACTAGTAAAAACACATTGCTGCAATACTGGAAGATTACATATTTAATCATGCGCTGCAATCTAAAGTCCTACCAAAAAGATACATGATAATTGTATAAAAAGTAACAAGAGCCCTCATTTTTACAACCACCCACTCAAGCACTTTGAGGACATCTGGTTAGACACCACAATATCATGTTACGTGATGAAATGGCTAAAGGAGTCCAGAGAATACAAAGCAGCAGATGGATCTGACAACAGTGGCATATGGCAGTGAATCTTCAGATGGAAACTGACCACATAGGCTTTACTAATTTATAAAAGGAGAAGCCTGAAACGTGCAAATAGATTTGAACGTCACATAATAGTCATACAGATAGCGTTGCTTAACATACTGGTGTAGGCTCAGAACAGCTGAATGTACACATGTGCATGAATAATCTATAACTAGCACAGGCAGCTATGGGTCAAACACAATATCAGATTTTTCAAATTTTACTTTAGGATATATCTGTACCATTAACTTATTTCATGTTAGAAAGTATGAACCTCATATGTAGTCTGTAGGGTTTCTGTTAAGAGGACAAAAATTGTGTCCTATGCTCAGTGCACTAGATGACATGTGCACAGTATAAGGAGTACTGGAGGTTTGATAAATCCATAACAAAATTCTTATACGTGGCTTATAAAGCATACTGAATGCACATACCAGAGACCCTTTTCCAAATGTTTCAAGTAGTCTATAATGTATTAACTAACAAGACTTGAAAACATCCCTAATGCATACAATGAAACCAGTGTCATCATGCTGGCAAATGGACTGAACACTTGATTTGTGGCTGTCCAAGACAGGCGGCTGTTCAAGGTGGTTCTGTCACTCAGTTTTAGTCGTTCAGATGACTGTAAATACTGGTTTTATTGCACTTAGATAAATTGCATGGGTTCCAATGCATTTTTATTTGCGTGACACACAGTCCTTTGAGCTGTCAGTCACTTAAAGTGCTTCAATTTTTGATGTAATGTTTTTTTTTTTATGTAAATGTAAAATTGTTCAAGGTGTTACAATACCACTTTTGATTGCTAATCACGTTTCAAATGAATGTCATGTTTGAGTTCAGGATTGTTATACAGTGTATAAAACAGACAGTATATTACTTATGTACAGTAACCATTATGAAGTCAAGGCAGGTCATTGCGGTACTGTGGCATGAACAGCTAGTCTTCCTAAAAATAAAAAAAATAAAAAAGGTTAAAACCACCTTGTTCTACTATGTACTCCTGCACAGCAGACATAAAACCAGCCTCACAATGGTGTACAGAGATGCCAAGGGCCAGAGAGGCATATATAATAACAGCCCCCATCTTGCATTACTTCAGGGCAGGGTGAACCAGACAGACAGAGGCACTACAAAACATTGGCAGGCTGCAATGAGAACCTCTTGATTTTTCTCATGAGAAATTACAGTTTTCAATTTCCAAAAACAAGTGATTACATTCAAATTGTGTACCGAGAGGCTTATTACGGGAGATTGAAACACCACACGAAGCAGAATCTTTGCTGCTTTTATTCAGATGACGACTCAGTTAACAGGTACTGCGGTATACTAGTTGTACTTAAAATGTGCATTAGGCCAATTACTCAGCTACGAAATTGAAAATGGAGGTGTGTGCAAGCAGACACAGGGCGTGGTTGAACGAACCCAACCAAGCCTCTGGTGTGTTGTGAGGCACAAAGCAAGCGACTTCATCCAAGGTGCTGCCAAGTGCCGTGCACAATATTATACAGGCAGTTCCCTTCCATTACCGCAGATCTGAAATACATTATCATTTTCATATCCATTATTCATCTGGGTTTCATGGGAGGCAGAAAGACAGAAAGGAATTAAGGAATTACATTCTCAGTAAATGACAGTTCCTTCCTCCTGTCTTTCCGTCTCTAATGGTTAACAAGATCAATTTTCAAAACCAATTAAAGAGAAATCAATTTAATATTTATAGGGTACTAAAATCCAATGCTTTACAATTGCAGTATTTTTCAGATAAGAGGCATGCGGGTGTTTTTTTGCATTTTGGTTTGCTCTGAACGATGGGTGGAAATCCAATTAGCATTTGAATTAGTTTCAGCTTAATTGCAAACTAAGTAGAGGAGGTGTGAAGACATCAACTCTGAGACCTGCGTTGGATTGGAAACGACTCGTGAAACACCACAGACCTACAGCCAAACTCAAAACGTTTCTCTTTAAGGCCACACGAGTTGAAAATAGTTACAATTACCACAATATGTGAGAAATGCTTCCCCATCTCAGCCTACTGTCTGCGTGTCTTTACCTCACATCAAGATCTGGGCTGGGAGAAGAGGGAGAGATCAGAACTATAAAAATACAAATTGAATCCTTTTCAATTTGCATGTTATTTAGCAAAATCTGAGTTTTATGAAAATGTTTTTCAATTCAAAGGAATTACAACCGATTTGAATCTTTTTTTTTTTTTTAAACCGACGTGGCCAAATGAATCAATCTCACTAGTTTGGAAAACATCAGTCTACTTCAAACATTATTATTTTACAGTCCCTACAAAAGCAAATTAAAACCCAGTTTAAAAAAAATAATAATTTACAGAGTTTACACATTCCAAAGTAATATTTTTTATCTGGATTTTTGGATTATCTTGTTTTGACTCCAGCAATCGTCAGTATTGCAATTACTAGTTGGGAGTGGAGTCCACAGCTCCAGTGGTCACTACTAAAGTGTGGATATCTTCAATGGTCCTGTTATGAGGAATGTGCACATGTTGATTTTACAAGCATTAACCATTAACACCGCAGAGGTGAAAATGGTGCTTGTTACAGCGGTCAAATAAATAAGAAAAAGCAGAAAATCCCCATTAAAAAAAACACACACACTCACAAACGACAGTTACAGGCATTGAACTTTGGTTAGGCACCAATATTATCTTACATTAAATATTAGGATGTCCTGTGCCTATTGAGAAGTCTGTATATTTAAACATCCTACCAATTCTTCTGCTGCCCAAGACAACGCAAAGCCCTCTATTCATGGGACCACAGAATGAACCCAGATAGCCTCCCCATTACAGCAACAGCTGCTCAATCTATTTCTACAAGGCTCTCCCTACCCATATGGCTGGCAATAGCAGATGAGCACTGCAACGTCCCACACTGAGAGAGAGTCGTGTTGCACGTTCTGTTGTCTGTGCTGCCGAATTAAGACATCAAAAATTATCAAAACGCTTTACAATGTTTTCTACAGTCCAGTACACTAGGGGTATTGTTCTTGGCCTGTAACCTTTTATCTCTTCTTTTGGTGCCATGAAGCAGATAAAGTATAGAGCAGGATATTGCAAATCAGACAAACCTTGAACAGCTAGTCCTCTGCTAACTGGGTCAGAAAATTTCCATCCACCAGTCCATCAATCAATTGTTGCACACTCTGTTTCGTCTAAGCTTATTCAGATGTAATCTTGTTTTCTGACCAGCCACAGTAGGAGATCTAACAACCCGCAGGGCCAAGAACTACAGCACTGGGTGCAGACCTCGGTTTTATAAGACGTCTACAGTGTGGGGATCCGAATAGCATTCTCTTACAGTGCAATTCTATTTGTTTTAGCTAGCTTAGTTACTAGGAGGAATTCGTAATGGGCAGCTCTTCTCAGAGTCTAAACTGAGTTGATCAACTGGTCAAGTAAAACAGTTGCAGAAAGAACTTATTTTGTGAATTTATTTACCGTGCTTTCCTTTGTTTTTATTTTTATGTTTTATTTCTAACTAAAAGAAACGTATTCAATTCTATGACAAATAAAATCTTGAATGAGATCTTGCTGTAATCTTCTGGCTCCCTTTGATTACCCCAGAACGCTACTATAGTGGAAAATTATTGACGTCATATTTGTTTGACGTCAGAAAACAGTGACAGTGACGTTTTAATCACCATTTTAGTGTTTGGAGCATCCTTATTTTGTAGTATGTTTTGTAATTCATTTTCTGTTAAATCACAGAATAGATTTTGAGCCACTTTCTCTTGTGAGTGCAGGGGAGAAGGGTGTTCCTTTGAAAAGGAAGGGACTGACAGTGATGTGAACCAACCACATGACAAACGGAGACTATTGCCCAGTGATGTAAGTATGTCAGGGCAAAAAGTTCAATCTATTTTTGTTCCGATGATGAGGTTTTAACCAATCACAGGCCAGGATTTACAACCACTGATTCATATATATTTATATATCATTAAAGCATACTGTATATCCATTTGGCATATTTTCTTTTGTTTAATAACTCATTAAAATAAGTAACTGAGACATTAATAGTGTAATTAAAATTACACTCCAACTACTGTGCATGACTGAATGTGTAATTACATTTCAAACAACAGCACTTAAAGTAACACAGTAGCATGCAGGTTGCCAAGCAGATCTCAAATGGAATTTCAGTGGCAGAACACGAACCACAAATGCATAAAATCAGTATTTATAAATTGTGTCATTGTCATTTCCCTTCCCTTCCCTTACACTAGAATACATGTTTTTATGGTATTTGAGATTTGCATTAAGAAAGCCCTTAAAAATGTTGCAATACACATTTCTCACAGTTTCAGGTGTACCACACCAACTGAGAAAAGTTGACATAACCTGAAGTTTGACAGGCCTAAAATACAGATAAATAAACAAGGTGCACGATTCTGTAAAACACATTCCCCAGTACAGACTAAAACTGGAATAGAACAGTTGTCTGTATCTTTAAAACAGCAGGTCAGCCTGACCTCATCCATACAGTAATACACATGTATTCAGGAGATTTGACCTTTGCTTGGTCTTTTTGTCAATACAATACAATACAGATCTCTTAAGTGATAGGACTTGAAAGACTAGTTCCCCAATACTGGTGCATTGTAAACTGTGGTTAAGGTATTCTATATTTTGGTTTATATTCTCCACCAATTTGTTGCTGGGGCCAAAAATATATGAAGTTTCTGCTTACTGGAAAATGTAAATGGATAAATGAGAACAGGGAAGATGTGGCAAATCATATTATGTGCACATGATACTGCTAACATTACCGTTATGCTAAATCTAAGCCAAGTAAAATGAAGCTCATAAACCAAACAATAGCATATCACTTAGCCAGCATGTATGCCCAGGCAACATGTAGGCAGAGTCTATATAATGGGACCAACTCCCATTATACAGATTTGTCTCAAGAATCTAAGCTAACAAATGGAACTGATGATCCCTAATTAAAATGTCCAACTCTTAACCTCCACCCCCACCATAAATGTTCCACCTAAAATTGTTATTCTGTGTCATTTAGTAAGGGCTAGCTGCCTTAGGGTCTCCTTCCAAGAGAAGGATTCAAACCACTGGAGACCACCTTTATACAAATTGTCTACATTTACTTCAAATTGGATTTTGTACACACCAGTATCTCCTGAAGATATCAGAAAGCCATGCACACCTCTGGTATGTGTTGTGCGGAATAAAGGACATTCCTGGTATACTTTTATAGGTGTTATTGTTATGGTGTTAGTTTCTCAGTGGATGGGCCAACACGTTTCCCTCTGAGGTTATGGGTTCAAATGTTGCCTGGGGACTAGGGCTTGGTAGATCCACCAACACTCCAGCATTGACTGGGCTGGCAACTGAATCAACGTGACTGATCAAACCAAGTCACAGCTCTCTATATAAAACTTCATCATCTTCAGTCTTAATACTCCAACTACAAAAACAAAATGTTCCCTCTCCCTGCTCACAATTTATATATATATATATATATATATATATATATATATATATATATATATATATATATATATATATATATATATATATATCACACAGTACTGTGCAAAAAGTTTTAGGCTGGTGTGAAAAAATGCTGTAAAGTAAGAATGCTTTCAAAAATAGACATGTTAATAGATTATATTTATCAATTAACTAAATACAAAGTGAGTGAACAAAGAAAAATCTAAATCAAATCCATATTTGGTGTGACCACCCTTTGCCTTCAAAACAGCATCAAGCATCAATTCTTCTAGGTACACTTGCAC
Organism: Acipenser oxyrinchus oxyrinchus; assembly: GCA_030684275.1. Lineage (NCBI taxonomy): Eukaryota > Metazoa > Chordata > Actinopteri > Acipenseriformes > Acipenseridae > Acipenser > Acipenser oxyrinchus. The sequence goes on from CM060267.1 coordinate 2,545,364, forward strand.
ACAGTTTTTGAAGGAACTCGGCAGGTAGGTTGGCCCAAACATCTTGGAGAACTAACCACAGTTCTTCTGTGGATTTAGGCAGCCTCAGTTGCTTCTCTCTCTTCATGTAATCCCAGACAGACTTCGATGATGTTGAGATCAGGGCTCTGTGGGGCCATACCATCACTTCCAGGACTCCTTCTTGTTCTTTCACGCTGAAGATAGTTCTTAATGACTTTCAGCTGTATGTTTGGGGTCGTTGTCATGCTGCAGAATAAATTTGGGGCCAATCAGATGCCTCCCTGATGGTATTGCATGATGGATAAGTTTCTGCCTGTACTTCTCAGCATTGAGGAGACCATTAATTCTGACCAAATCCCCAACTCCATTTGCAGAAATGCAGCCCCAAACTTGCAAGGAACCTCCACCATGCTTCACTGTTGCCTGCAGACACTCATTGCAGTGCAGCTTTCCAGCCCTTCGGCGAACAAACTGCCTTCTGCTACAGCCAAATATTTCAAATTTTGACTCATCAGTCCAGAGACCCTGCTGCCATTTTTCTGCACCCCAGTTCCTGTGTTTTCGTGCATAGTTGAGTCGCTTGGCCTTGTTTCCACGCCGGAGGTATGGCTTTTTGGCCACAAGTCTTCCATGAAGGCCACTTCTGACCAGACTTCTCCGGACAGTAGATGGGTGTACGGGGTCCCACTGTTTTCTGCCAGTTCTGAGCTGATGGCACTGCTGGACATCTTCCGATTGCAAAGGGAAGTAAGCATGATGTGTCTTTCATCTGCTGCAGTAAGTTTCCTTGGCCGACCACTGCGTCTCGGTCCTCAACGTTGCCCGTTTCTTTGTGCTTCTTCAAAGAGCTTGGACAGCACATCTGGAAACCCCCTGTCTGCCTTGAAATTTCTGCCAGGGAGAGACCTTGCTGATGCAGTATAACTACCTTGTGTCTTGTTGCTGTGCTCAGTCTTGCCATGGTGTATGACTTTTGACAGTAAACTGTCTTCAGCAACCTCACCTTGTTAGCTGAGTTTGGCTGTTCCTCACCCAGTTTTATTCCTCCTACACAGCTGTTTCTGTTTCAGTTAATGATTGTGTTTCAACCTACATATTGAATTGATGATCATTAGCACCTGTTTGGTATAATTGTTTAATCATACACCTGACTATATGCCTACAAAATCCCTGACTTTTGTGCAAGTGTACCTAGAAGAATTGATGCTGTTTTGAAGGCAAAGGGTTGTCACACCAAATATGGATTTGATTTAGATTTTTCTTCTGTTCACTCACTTTGCATTTAGTTAATTGATAAATATAATCTATTAACATGTCTATTTTGAAAGCATTCTTACTTTACAGCATTTTTCACACCTGCCTAAAACTTTTGCACAGTACTGTATATATATATATATATATATATATATATATATATATATATATATATATATATATATATATATATATATATATATATATATATATATATATATATATATATATAGTAATATATACATATATAACATATTTCAATGGCTCAGTTTAAGCAGTCAGCTTATTGTAGTTATGCATTAGGTGTAACAAATGGGTTCAGTCGAAATTTATTTTTCACTGTTCTGTTTTGCGACTCTCCAAGAGAAACTGCAGTTACTGTATAGCTTCAATATACTGGAGACAGATATACAGCTCCCACAAGCCAAGTAGCTTAGTTATAGGCAATTCTTTGCTCAGCTGCATATTTTGATAAGCATCAGTGGGAAAAATGTAAGGGTGCAGGTGGCTCCACTAAACCATTTTACCTGAAAGCCCACTCATGTACAATAAAATTGGGAACACACAATATACATTATATATTATTTGAGAATCAAATCAATGTGCTTTTCAGAACTAGCAGTTCACATTTGGGATAACCTAAGGTAGCAACAACAACAACAACAACATTTCAGTGAAGATACAAAACATATTTGAATACAAATATAATTCAATGTAAAAAACACAAGAAATGAAGATTTCCCAATGTTTTGTTGATGTAAAAATAAACAATGGCTTGATTTTAAAATGAGATAAAAAGAATATTCCAAATAGCAGTATGATAACCTGCGGAAGGACGCTTTTACCTTTATTGATGTTAAGTGCTGTCCCTAGTTTCAAAGCCACCGTATTAAACCTATAAGATGATAAGTCAGAAAGGCAGCAACAAACTTTAAAAGGCCAGCAATTGTACTCCATCAAAAGGGACACTCAGGATCAGAGAGAGCGAGATAACTCTTACAGGCCTTCATGCCATCTGCTGTACAATTCCAGCAAATCCACACATCAAAAGAAAAAGAGTAGCAGCTATTGTTGGGAGCAATTGTGCAGCTGCAAAGTATATCAAAAAAAAGACAGGTTGAACTACAGATCATGGAATGGGAAAATGCATGTCATCCAAAACCTTCATAGTGGTGCTCTATATGAAGTTATACTGAAAGAAACTTATTCAACTCCATGCCAATGTTTCAAAACTTTTGTCTCTTCCTTGTAAATGGGAGAAATGACCCCAGGATAGAATTTTAATGAATATAGGGTTAGCTTAAAGCTCCGGTTGGTGGAGACACAAAGGGAAACATATTCAATGAATATGTATGGGGGTGGGAACTCAAGTGCAGGTAGATTTCAGTGATTTACCCCATTAGCCAAGTGAAACACTGTATTGCGTATATATGGTTATATAACAAGACCCTGGGGTGAAGTGTCACGTGGGTACACTGTGTAACCAGACAGAGCTGAAGCCATCTACTGATTCCAATAGTCAAGACTATGCAAACAGCATTACAGGCAATACATACAAAATAAAATCACAGTACAGGGAGGTCAAACTTAAGCAAAGGAACTAGATTCAACATTGATCACAAAGCAACCAGTTTCAACAGAATCACAGTTAGATTCCAAATGCAACGAAATGCAAAAATACGTTGGTGCATTTATAAGCTCTTCAGGTTTATAGTGTTTACAGAATACTCCCCCACCCCACCCCAACTGATTTGTATTAGGAGTACAGTGTGCAGTATCTGGAAGTAGTCATTTGAATGCTCTAGTCTCTGCTTAAACTACTTCAGGTATGCATTTACAAAACCATTATGCCAGGATTACTGCAACTGCTCCTTGATATATTAGATTACAAATGCTTCTTTTAATCTTATGTAAACCCTGAATGACTTTTGTTCCTAATTGATGTCTTACCTCTTGAAATGGACCAAAGGACCAAAAATGAAAATGGAGTACAGATTCACTTTACATCTCCCTAAAAGGCTGTAAAGATAGCAAGCTAACTGATACATTTCTCATACCCAAAATCACATAAAGAAAGTGAAATCAATAACTGACAAGCCTCTATTGAAAAGCCCTTGGAGAAATTAACAAGACAAACCTGCTATAAGAAACACTTCAGAGTCCACCTAATCAGGTTTTATTGCTGAAGGAAAGACAAATACAAAAGTTGTAATTCCTTAGGAGTTTTTCAACATCATGAGGATATCATGCTTGTTTAATTAATGAAGAGGGTCACCTCTCAGTCTGAAGCATCTGTCATAGTGGAGATGCGTTTGTCAAAATACCCTGTGAACTCAGAAGTTACATGCATTATTCACTGCTTGCTTTTGTGTAACTAATGGATTTTATTTTAAAAAGTTACCTGCGCACAGAGTTTGAATAATCTGAAGGAGGCAAATGCTCTGGGGATCAGAATTATCCAAGCAGGGCTCAAAAAGGCAGACAATCAATACGATGATGATACGAGTCACAATTAATGAGGTGTATGCAGGAGTTCTACTAAGAACCACAAGAATGGTCATCAGAATCTAACACATGTCAGGGGAGGCTTGGGCGAAATCATTAAGGAAGAAAGGGGTACAGGTGCTACTTATTTATGCTAGCCAGAATCCCTGGAGTATCACACCGCAGAGACTGAAAGGAATAACTAAGCCAATCCTGTCAGGCTGGTTGAAGAGAGAGTACAAAACAGGGTAAAGAAATTACAGATTCATCTGAAGAAGATCAGTAGCCAAATACACTGGGGAGTTGACAGAACAGGTACCGTAATTTACAAAATATAACAAGCAACCTAAACAAACGCACTATAGCATACCATATAGAATGTTATAACCCGAGCATGCTCCAGAATACAGTTATAATAAAAAGTACACACACTCTCTAAATGTAAAGGACTGAATTCATGGAATGCCCCTGACAGTACCCCCATCCCCCTCCCCTCCCTTTTTCACAGAGGTCTGCTGTACCATAACAGAGACCTGTGCAGCCATCCACTTGCAGGAGACTGAGAGCTGTGCAGAGAATTAGTATTCTTAAACCCTGCTCGCAGTGACATTTGAAAGCTGCTGAAACCCAACCCACACAAAACAGCCCCTGGTTTTGAATCAAAAGTTGCAACAGGCGGCTGCCTGGAGGTTCAGAATACTGTACAATACCTTTGATCATTTGGTTGGTAATTCAATACTAGGGAATACATCTGTAGAGCACTCCCATTGCAGGCACCATCTGCACCAAAGCTGCTTACTTATCTGCTGCTTTCAGATCTCTTACAGCAGAGGGTTAGTAATAATAGTCTGAAATCTGAAACTAAAATATGCATTTTCCATGTTCCTCTCTTACTGTTAAACCCATGCAAAAATCCTACTGGTTTTAAAATAACGATTTAACTTTTTTAAACAGTTGGTGATTGGTATTGTTTTTACACATGGTTAACACATGGTAGAACCATCTAAAATACTAATCCGCCTGAGCAAGATGGTTGCAGGTGTCAGAGGAAGGCACACATGACTATGTATTAAAAAGGTGCTGTATTCACTTGAGTGGAAACTACCCTGTGCATAGCGAGAACAAGGCCTGGCATCTGGAGTCAGGAAGCACAATGTTTATTTAGGAGTGTTGCTCTTCCAGTGTGATATTCTGCCTGTGACATCAAGATGAATCCACAGAAAACAACAGAACAAATAATTACCAGCTGGTGTGAAAGACACAAACTGCTGTAAAAGTGGGTGCAGAGGGATGCAACGTTTCACAGCTGGAGTTGAGATCCAGGTGTGGTTGGAGCTCAGTAATTACACTCGCACTAATTAAGCAAATTAACCTGAGCCATAATTATTAAAAGTTGTCTATACTTTTTTTTTTTTAATTTTTTTAATTTGGAGTATCAAATTATTTTACCCCCGATCTCCTCATCGATTTAGAATTCCCAATTATTTTTTCCCCTCACCGCAGCGAATCCCCACACAGCCCAGGAGAACTGAAGTTTCAGTGGGCGTCCTCCGATCCCACGACTGAGCCAGCTTCCTCTTTTACACCCAGGAACTCGAGAGTTGATGTCAGCTGATCTCCAATGAAATGCTATTGCGGTTATTAAATTGATCTGCAGTACATACCTTTAATTTGATTTACTAATAGTTTGTGCTACTACGATTACTTCCTTACTACAGCTCTGCTCTTTGTTCCAACTCACCGTGTTTAGCCCAAACAAGGTAGTTGGTAACATACGGTACATCTTCTGCCCCAGCTGTAGATATATCTAGTTTCAGAGTAGCCATTATCTCAATGGTAGATGCCCTCTAAAAGCTAACAGGACTTTTGAATCTTGCTGTGAGTGATAACATGAAATGTCAAGTGTCACTGAACCCAAGTGATCAAAACCTAAAAAATACAACAAAAAAAAAAAAAAAAAAAAGTGTTTTAAAAGAATGTTGCCAGCAGGTCATGACCGCTCTGTGTGACGACATTGACAGACAGGCCGGTCCCTCCATAGACACACAGGTTCAGTTTTGAGTGATCTGTACTCGAGTTTTGAGTGATCTGTACTGTGCTCCAGTAGCCCATGCTAAGACAGACAATACCAGAGAGCTGCCAGGCGCTTCCTCGGGGCACTGTCTACAGATGCCTTTGATCAAAGTTTGCTGCACGGCTGCTGCTGCTGCAATATAATTCCCCAGAGCCCCAGACTTAACAACCAAAAACTTAAGAAACTAAACGTCATCCATAATTCAGATTCCAGACTGAATGATGCAGAGAGTCAACATCAATCTTGGAACACTGACTTCTCCACTTTAATTGGCTTCCTATGGGCTTCACCTCCAGTCCTGCCCCCTTCATATATTTTTTAACCTGTAACCTCACAGTGGTGAAGATAAAACCTTTCATAAAGAAGATAATTAAAAAGACTGCGGGGTAGATGTACTAAGATGGGCCTTTCACAGTGCAATACAATACATACCACAATTTGCGTTTTCATTGCAACAATTCGCAAAGTACAAATTTTGTCATATGTACCAAGAGAAAAAAAATATGTTAATGAAGAGGGTCGCAATATACTAATTTAAATATGTGTTGCATCCTCTAGCGAGATCTCTAGCATTGCGAGAGTCATGCAACATTTTTTCGAATAAATAATGAAAGGCAATTTAATCCCATCAGATTCTATAGTGGGGCCCCCACCTTCACCTCCAAATAAAATGTGTTTCTATCAAAAAGCTTTTCATAATCATACAGTAGTAGCTTGCTAAACCAGACAAGTCAGTCCGACATAAGACAGTGTTTAAGAAAAATACAATACAATCGCACACACATACATTTATAGTGCTCAATGTATTTTAAATGTATAAATCATTGCGCTGAAATAACACTACTGTGTGTTTTGGGTAGGCTACACTATGTAAAAATATAAATCTCTACAGTAGGCCTCTATAGTATACAGTACAGTAGTAAAATCAAACGAATACCTAGCGCACTTTCTTTTTTACTTTAGCCTGTAGTCTACCGGTAACACAAAATAAATCATGCTGCTGCATTGTACACATTAGTGTACAATGCAAATAAAATACTATTTTAAATTGAAACATTTTAGCATTTTGATATTATTATTATTATTATTATTATTATTATTTTGGCCTACTTAGTAGCCTAGACAATTAACACACAATAGATCATGGTGCTGCATTGACAAGTTATGATACTTACAGGAGGACAGTCAATTCTCGTTAATACGAATTTCAAGGGACCAGCAACAAATGTTGCATTATACCACTAATTAGTTTATCATGAGTAGATACAAGCCAAATGTATACTGTCAGTTTTTATTTAAGTTAGTCAGTGGTGCAGTGCTAAATTGTGCACAATTACAAACCACCTGGACATTAATAGAATAGGTGTGTTTCCTATTCCTATACAGATGTTCAGAATGAGCTGGAGGGGTTAGCGGCATGTCATACAAATATACTTCCAAAGCTTGTAAGTACGCCCTGCTTTTAGGGATCTACCCTAAATCTTACCATGGTTCTTTTACACCAGATAGCAGATAAGGAACTCTAATCTCTTTTACATTCCTAAGCAGAACATACACTTCTCAGATTGATAATGCAGCCACTCAATGCAGTATTCTATGGAACACAAAAGAAGCTACTCATTACATTGCATTACCCCTCTCTTGGGCATTGTAAAAACTTAAAATGGCATTAAGGAGTAGCACATAAACTATTTATTGAGAATAAAGATGGCAGTTAATGAGAATATGATAAGATGATTCTATGGGAGGTGATTGATTGTGTATGGAGGGCTTTCAAGGGCACACAAAGAAGCCATATTCACAGCGGAATTATTTAAAATGGAAGAAAATTGAGAGCAGAGAGACTATCAGATTAGCATCTGGACCCTGGGGGGGAGGGTCAATCATTTTTTCCCTTATAGCATGTGGCTTTCGTCGGCTAACAGTGCCTCTCAAGTCGTGTAGTATGACTTGGGATCAACATTACATTCCTGGATCAATCAGACACCTTCAATTGAGAAGGATAATGTTCAACCGGTACACTGTGGAACTGTTCCTTGATCCTGATCTTGAATTCAGCAATGATCTTGCCTGGAAAGTCGTCCTGCTACACGTAATTAGAACAAGCTGAGTTAGTTCCAGAATGGGAGCAATCGTTGGATTCTCAAGGTGAGGAAGACTACTAAAAGATAAACGGATATGAAAAGGGTATGATGGTGGATGACAGACAGACAAGTAGAACTGAAAAAGGCAGTAAAGCTATCAAGCAAAAAAAAAAAAAAAAGGAAGGAAAAAAAACAACCCTCACAGGATGCATCAACTCAAAAAAAAAAAAAAAAAGAGAGAGATTTGCCTACAGGGGTGCATGCCGAATAACTGTATAGCGGAAAAATGTTTCCAAATGTGTTGCCAGCCAGTCTGGCTGAAAAAAAAAAATATTTATAAAAACAAAATCAGATTGGACATATGACATCTAAATCCACTGTGAGTCAACTAAATCCTTCCAAACCAGACATTCCAACCTCTGTCCCTTACAGTGGCATTGCCTGCAAACTGATTAGACTGGAAGAGCAGGAGTCTTCCCTGGAGTCTGGCAGAGAGCTCTCTTCTGGGTCACTGCAGTGCTCTGCTCAGTGGTGTGAGCACAGCTATATATCTCAGTGGAGATTGGCAGTCTAAAGATAACTTTGGGAGGCAAGGTACGTGGCACAGAGAGCTGGTCCACTATCCTACCACCTCTGGAGGGCTGTATCTCATTCATAAGCACTAAAACAATGACTTCAGCCTTTTATAAGGGACAAATTATTGCTGTGAAATACACTTCTACTGTATAGTATACAGTATGATACTATAGATTAACAAAAAAAGGCAATCTCTGTAAAATTAGTTTTTTGAATGCTTTAGTAAATTATCCAGTACTATTTTGCTCCAATAACGATACAGATAACTGGCTCCAATATTGAATTCATCTTAGATTAACATCATTCATCTAAAAGGAAGCAAATCGTATCAGCCGTTCACCGGCATCTCATCCCACATCGATTGCCTCCTGGATGATGGAAGAGAAACCCACAGAAACACAGATTTGACAGTACTGATGAATCTCTCACTGTGCTTTCCATGCAGTTCTTGAGCATCAAAGAAAAACAAACCCTCTGCATTCATCAAGGAGCATGCATCTCGCTTTAATCTGCTGACCTTTATCCAACAAATTGGTCTGCATTGAGGCATCTGTACATGAGCCGTATTCTCAATATGTATCTGTTTGTGTTGACTTCTTTCATGAAGAAATGTCAAGGTAATGAACAGAGTTCAATACTCACGACGAGGACAAATCAAACAATTACGCTTCTTGCCTTATTTTCAAGGCTGATTCATAGCGAGGTGAGTAACTGTACAATACTTTTTCTAAGCCTAATAGATGGAACCACAAGTAATCTGTGGTTCGTTTCACGAAACACTTCCAGCTCCAAGGATGCTGCTTGCAAAAAAATCCTAGCAGCCTTTTTTCCAAAATAAAACAAATTCTAGGATAGTTTTGCAGAACTAGAAGTGGATTGTGCAATAATTAAAAATCAAAACGAGGCAACACACAGATCCCTTCCCATTCCTCATCCATTATATGGCAGCAGCACTGAAACGAACCACTGTGTGCAAAGCCCCTGACATAATTACAGCCACATCTTAGGCCATTTACACTTTATTCACAGCTTGACATAGCCAGGTGGCAACCCTTAAGAGCCACCTACAAATTAACTCGAAATTACAACAATTGAGGGATTCTCCAAGTCAAAAGCAGTCAGTAATGGCAAATCAGACAGCTTAAAGAGGACCCCCTCTATTCTTTGTATCAGATCTTAATTGGGGGAAGACTGGGAATGGATTAGAGACAAATAGCATCTTTACACAATTAAAAGATGGCAGGGGTGATGAAATGATTATCTTCATCAAACTAGCAAGATGGGGGTATATAAAAGCAACTCAATGTTTAATCAAAGCAGCTGGAATACCTAAAACACCGGTTCTTTACATTAACAGGAACCCCCCCCCTGAACTGAAAGAAGTAGTAGTGCATCAAAATAGTATAGTTTATTAAACACAGATAACGTGAATATAACAGTTGTAAATCGAACAGTGGCGGTCAGCAGGATTTTTTTTATGAGTAAACCCGTTGTCAATCTCATACAAGGGTGAAGTGGCTTAAAACATTGAAATCACCCACTGTATACATTTGTTAATGATTTTGAATTGTCCAGCACAAGGAAGGAGGATGCGCTTCATGGTGCCTTGACAGGAAAAGAAAAAAAGAAAAAAGCTTGTCACTGTAAAGGATCCGGCATGGTTTTCACCCCTGGGAAAAGGACAGAGGCCAAGTAATTAATGAAAAGCAATTTTCCTGTGTTGTCAACCCCTACCTTGATGAGCAATTACAGGGAGGAAAGTCAGTCGTAAAGATGTTTTAAATTGCAGTGGGGAAATAGATGCATTCTATAGAACTACAAGCAATCCACCCCCAGAAATCCACCTGTCTCGCACAGGACATGATCCACTTATGATCAAAGGAGTAATTAGCCATGATGACTCTCTGTGAAATCAACTGCGACATCATGGAATAAAGTTGATGCATGGAATTAAGAACCAGTGGCACCTACAGCTTGATTGTGCCAGCTGTTCCTATATGGCCTATCCAAGGTGATTGTCTTGGGATAAATGCTGGATGCAGGTGGCTATTTTAAGCACAAGCAGTGTGGTGTAGTGTATTATTAATTTATTTGGCAGATGCTTTTAACCAACTTACAGGTGTTACAGAGCAGTACAGGGTTACAATGAAAGAGTGATATTTAAATACAGTATATTACAAATAAAACTACTAAAATACAACATGAAATAGGATGCAACCAGTTAGGATTATAGCAAGTTATATCTACAATGACATATTAGTAGTGCAATAGTGCATTAGCTGATGATCCAGTAATGTGGTGTGTAGGTCAGACAAGTCCAGTTCATAGTAGGATGAATGTGACAGATAAAGAAATGAACTGTTGGAATCTAATTTCTATAGACTCATGCTTTATAAAATGTCATGGTGAATGCGGTCCACAGCAATCAGTTAGTTAAGGTACTGTCCAGTCTTTAATTTCCTCATTCCATAACTGCCCGGAAAAGACTGAAGTTAAAAATAGAAACCATTTAGGTTTAGGCAACCATATAAATACAGCCAATTTGAAATGCTGCTGTGAAAGACAAAGTGAAGCGAAGTGATCTTAAAACTTTTGTCATTTAAAGACTAAAAAGATGGATAAGCAACACCTGTTGAGCTTATTGCAGCCCTTCAAAGGCTATTCAGTTTAAAAATGGCCTTGCATGCTTCTTTGCTTTCAGATCTCCATCAAAGAGCTGTGTTGTGAAGGTTTCTGCATTAGTAAAGCAATTACTATATGCGTAGGCACCTGTGCATTGATGCCTCAATTATTTGGAGTTTTAAAAAAAAGAAAGACATAGCATATACATACAAGTGCCATTCCAGAGACACGAATCAATGCTTTTTAAAACTCACACTTGCGCTCCAAGCAATTGTGATCAGAGAGCTCAAAGAAAACAAAAAGAAAATTGACATTCAATCTGTACAGACATTGCTTTAATTTTAAAATTGCCACATTTCATCCCTTCTGAGTTCTAAATTGTTTCTTGAAACAACCTTCAACAACGCTTTGAAAGACAGACAGTGAATTGCATTGGTTCGTCGCTGTGAACATTTCATGCAGTCTGGAACAAAATACACTCATCAGTGCGGGTAGAATTCCATTTGTCAGAGCCCATTCCTTAACTTTGTCCATGTACTAATTTCTATCTGCCCCTTTCCACCGCTATTTCGACTCTCAGTGCGAGTGAGCTTTTATGTTAAAACAATCCTAGACAAAAAATCTGAAAATACCGTTTACAGCAGTTATTCTATAGAGGTAAGTAGGCAGTTTTATTAAATGGCCACTTTTACATGCATTTCTCCATGTGCAGTAGCAGTGGCTCAATTACGTAATGTATGAATTTAGCATTTCATAACTATGATTACTTGGCTATCCCATAAGCACAGAGCTTAAAAAGTGGTTGATACATACAGTACATATATACATGCAGTACATACATACATACGATAGAACACAGTCTGACTAATGAGTCTTGCAATCATTCCTGACATAACAGACTGTAAACCTAACATGGCTATTCATCACACTGCGTGTCTGTACCTGTCCCAAATGTAAAACTGTTAAGTCATCAAATAGTCCATCAATACTGAGAAAACTACTTAATAGGAGACATTACAACTCTGGTTGCCCTGTGTACACATTTAGGCTTACAAGAGAGAGGTTAGCAAGGGGGTGGTTATCCTACAAGGTCTGAAATCTAAAAAGCGAGGATTCTGTCCTATAAAGGATCCTTTTTTTTGTTGTTCCTTTTGGTTCCACCTGACAAAATAGGTACAGTTCTAAAAACTGACCCTGAACACAAGTATCCTAGCAACCCCTAGCAACAGTTACCGTGGTGACAAACCTATCAGTCTAAGCTGACGGTTGTAAATCGGGAACGACAGAGGCCAGAACAGGGTTATTGCTGCCATTCAAATATTAAATACCTGTCGCTTACAAAGCTCAGATCTGTAAAGATTTAGGAGAGATGAAAGGGTTTTTCCTGCCTTTGGGATAATGCACACAGAAACAGATGTGGTGCATAGTTACAACAAGTAGTATACATATTCCAACTGTAAACTGATTTACAGGACAATCAGTCTTTTTAAAATGCAGTCTGTTTCCTATACAGCTGGAGCATTAATAGAAGATGTGGCCGTTGTCTCCAATACAATCAACTGCCTTCCATGTGGTTTGGAAAGACTAATGCATCTCAATGCAGGGTCCATGGGCACCATCTTAAATCAAAAGTAAAACCCCTCTAAAGAAGCCAAAACAAGTTAATGTCATCAGAAGTCAGTGTTCTTGCCCTAACCGAGCTACTGTATAAGAAGTCATAGAGAACCAAGGGGCTAGCGGACCCTCATTATACTAAGGGAACACTTCACACAATGTTGGGGGTCTTAGTTCCAAGTGTCGATATAAATCCAAAAGAAAATGTCAGTCTTCTGAAGTTTGCTCCACATAAACATGACAGCTATGTTTGTGCACAACAACAGAAGCTGGCATTCATTGTTTTCTGGTAGGGATCTATGAGTTTGTTACAATACCATTCCAAGAGATGACAGGAAGGCTCTCCTGCTTCTGCCTTGTGTGGGTGAAACAAGTACTATCTTCTAATTAAAGCTACCGGTTCCTGTAAAATAATTAGCCAGGCTTCCAATAAAAAAGCATGTTCCAATTATCAATCCAAAAAACACTGGAAGATAAATGAATGTAATGAATTGGGCAATTTGTAATCATCTTGTGTCTAATTTTTTTGTGTTCGGTTTTATTTCCAATTTAGTTAACACAATTCATCACATTATAAAAAGCTGTTCAATTAGATAATAAAGATATTTCTTTTTATTCATTGTTAGAAGTAAATTACATTTTGTGTTTATTCATGAGTGTTGGGTAGATTTGTTTAAAATGTGTTAACACACCTTATCCGTACTCTGATTATTTGTTTTTGACAACCAACCTGCTTTCAAAGTAACTGAGTAAATGGAATAATGTGCACGAGGTGACCAAATGAGCCATTGTTTAAATTCTGTCTACTTTCCATTAAAAAATCAACATCGATCTCAAGTGATCACAGTTTCTCATTTATTCACGATGTGGTTCCATCTAGGATTTGGTATTCAATCCTCCGAGTCATACTTAAATCCTCACCAGAACCAAAAATAAACCAATACCTCACACTGTCTTTAAATTGACTTTACCAGCTTCTTCTCACATTTTCAATATCTTCCTCATCTATGAAGTTGATGAATGGGTTCCCTTCTGTGTATTTAGGTGTGCTGTTGTGATTCATTCTTGACCAGCAGACACCACCGCATTAGACATCCCACAAAGAATTCAAATCAGGTTAACTTAAATGCAACAGTCCTGTAGTGCTACATTATTGCAACATGTTTTCGGTGCAACAACACACCACAAAGCATCAGATCAGGATTACAAAAATAAAAAAACAGGTTTCCCTTGACTGAGAAGCAAGACTGTCTGGAAAGCCTTGACTCGGGGTTATACAAACCTTGCCTTTCACTGCAACCATTAGCTCAAACTGCTTGCAAATGGCAAAAAGTAACCTGGGACGCAGTAGTGCCAGGGCTTCACTAACCTCTTTGAGTATCTAAGTCAAGCCCTCAAGAGACCGCAGAACAGCAAGAGCAGATTGAAGCACAGACGGTTATCCATCACCAGCCATCAGACCCCTGCCCCAACGGTATCATACAGATAAACGAGCAGACTAGAAGGATCACAAACCCTTTCCCAGAAGCCTCCCAAAGAAACACAATTTCAAAATGTTTTATTACTGAAGGGGAGGACGGTGATAGGACTTCTTACAGAAATGGTTTTGGTTGTTGTTTGACTGCGATGATCTGTCATCATGAATAAATCATAGGCAGTCTCTGATTTTATAAAGCACATTGAAGTTAAATTTTGTACACTGTCCCTCCCTCCCACCCAAAAAATGTAAGAAGTCTTCCAAGAAAAGCCCTGTGATGCCATGTCCCTTTAATAGTTTTGAATTAACCCAAAAATAATGAACAAAATTAACATAAAGTAGATTGTTCAGGGGTTTAAAAAAAAAAGGAATTAATTTGAAAAAAAAAAAACGTGCTGGTGTTAATCTGGTAGTTTATTACATTCTGAATTGTCACATTCACAACAAGTATGTCGAAACTTAATTCTTTAGGATTGAAACCCATGCACATTGGCTTAAATGAACTTTCTGCTATACCACTCTGTAGCAGGGCAGGGCCCTGCCTGTAAATAATATTGTTGTGGGGTGATTTGGTGGTGGTTGGCAGGGATGGGGTTAATTTCCTATCCCTGCCAAAATACATGTGAGAATGTGGCTGGAGCTAATTGAATCATTGATAATTAGGCTCCAGCCACATGCTATAAAAAGAGAAAATCCTTTGTTTGGTGGTGGGAGTTGGTGAGTGAACAGTTTGGTGGTGTGTTGTTAAGAGTTCAAGTTTCAGTGAAGGCTCTGCCCAGCCTGAAAGTTTTGTTTTTGTTTAACTGTTTTATTTTTGCTCTGTGAGCAGTGTTTTGTTTGACTTTTTGATTTTCCTTTTGTTTATTAAAAAGCGCAGAAGCGCGTTAACTGCAGTTTCCTTGTCTCTGAGTCTCTTTGCCTGCCGAATACCATCTGGGCCCGCAACGCTACCCTGTCACACACTCATATCAGCATCATATTAACTTACTCTTATATGAAAACGATCCCCACCCCCCATTGCAATTAACACAAACAAATGAAAATGATCGTTTCCCACGACCTAAAATACAAAGTACACGTTAGCTTTGATGAATTAAGCCAAGCTGTATGATGCCATCAAGTTAAGACAATAAGCCATTAAAATACCCAGTGCCTTGAACCAGAAAACAAAGAAAAGCTGCCACTTAACATTCAGAAAAGACACTGGAATTGAAATGCTGCAGATGTGGGTGGAAGAAGCCAGGCGAGGATTGGGGTACCTGTTTGTAAATTGCTGTACCTGTTTGTAAACATGAAAGCAATGAAATGCTGGAGAGTTTTTAATGCAGTGAGGCAGGACTGAATCAATAACACGCTGTTAGAAATGGACCTGAGAGAATTGAGTCTGCTTAAGAAACATTCAGAAAGCAGCTCTTCACAGACTACTGAGGGAGGGGAAGAGTACAGTACGGACAATACAGCACAATTAAAAAAGAAAGCCTCTTAGATTTTTTTTTCAATCATTTCTTTTTCAGGTAGCCCTCATCTGACATCTGTCCACGGGTATGAAAACACTGTGACATCATAATAAAACAAATACATAGCACCAATGATGTCAATTATGAACATTCTGTGTAAAGAGAACAAAAGGACCTCTGAACCCCTTAAGGTACTCAAGGAACTGAGCGGTTGTTCAAACAGTCTCTTCCTAAAATATATTTCAGAGCGAAACTGACAATTTGGATGACCAGATCCAACCAGTCAATACATGTTAAATAATGTTCATGCGCCTCGTTGGAAAAATAAGAAAGTTGGCATCATTTTTATTCTTGGGACAAACATGTCCCTTGTACCTTAAAGGGTTAAAATTGGATGATGTATAACAGGGGTTACAAAGAAGGAGGGGTTGCTATCAGTCCTGTGTAACTGACTGTGTGTGTGTGTGTGTGGGGGGGGGTGTGTGTGTGTTGTAGGTGTGTGCTTGCTTGTCTATGCTTCTGGGGGGATGCCTAATGCAAATGTATCATGTTTAGAAGAACATGAGAAACAACACTAGTATAAGATGATAAAAAGTAAGACTGTAAAAGGATTTAGAAACAGACAAATCTATATCTATGTTTTTTCTATGTTCTACAATGGAGGCGAGCAATGCTAGAGAATAATTTCGAATTGACTGGAATTGGTTTATTGGTGCGTGTACACCACCCGTGAGCCATGCGAGCAGTCATTTTGTACAAGGGGAGGGGGGGGGGGGAGAGAGAGAAGTACAGTGTCACATGACAGTATCCGCTAAAATATTTGCTTTTGATGTACATACAAAATGTGCTCGCATCGCTCGTGTCCAGTGTAGAACCAGCGTAATCCGTGATATTTAGCTGTTTTTAGTTTTTTTTTTTGGATTGAGGTTCTCGTACATCAGGGTTTCCCTATGTGCATGTGCATGCATTTGAGCACGAGTAAGTAACTGTTAAATAAAAGAACACTTTCAGTTCATTCAGCACTACTCCCCTCGAAGCCTCACACCATGAATATGTTGGAGCATGTTGAGGCAATAACATTTTGCTCTGGTTTAATTGTCTTCATTATCACAAAGGATTCGTCTGTACCGTGTGACAAAAACATCTTGTAAAACCAGCGAGCGACTAAGAGCAATTAGAGAAGCGTGACAGGCCATGGCTCACCAGTCCTGGCTGAGATGACTTAATGAAAAGGGGGAGATCTCGGGGAGCTGGGAGAAGGATGAAAAAAGGTCTACCGCTGGTCAAGTGGGACAAAATACGATCAACGTACTGGCACGCCGAGACCACTCCCAAAGCTGCTGAAACATACATCACGATCTCGCACCTCCAATATTAGATGACCACAAGGAGATCATTTATCTTGGAGTGCTGCCCTTTTCAACATGCAAGACAAGAATGGGGAGTAAAGCAAAGGTATTTTAACTCCCTGACCAATTTGTTTGAAAACGCACGTCACAGGACGGTACAGTATTTGTACTGTCGTGGTTGTATTTTAACTTACTGCTGTTTTTTGTATTGCTGTCTTGCCAGGATCCCCTTGCAAAAGATTACAGTCTTAGGGGAATATTTTTTGTGTTAAAATACATAATACATTATTATCATTAGCATTATTATTAGCTACTTAGAAGTTACTGTTCTCATCTCCAATATTAGAGTAGAAAAAGGTATTAAAGGAAGGTCAAGTTGGCACTAATTCTGACTTGACTGGGAAGTCTTCTATTTGGAGCCCTGTGTCTGGGAAATTGATAGGACTGGTAATAGCACAATACTCATCAAGAACAAAGTCAATGGATTTGTGGAGTGTAGAAATTAAGATAGATATTACTACAGGCTGCCATGTGATCTTTTCAAAAGTAAAATAAAGAAATAAACAAAAATCAGCCAGAAGGGAAAGTGAGTTGAAACAGGCCAAACAAATCGAATCTACATTTTTATGAAGTAAACACGTCCATATTTAGCACATATCATTCTACATAAAGCAAACATACTCAATAAACAAACAACTCCCAAATGGCTGAATATTTAAGTGCATGATACCGCGACTGGCACAAGGATTTTTATTTTTGGACATCCGCAAAAATGAATTAGCTTCTTTCCATCAAAGTGATACTTTGTATTTTTTTTCTCTTTTCAGAAGGTATTAAAAGACATCAATAGAGTAAATTATTAATGGAAGGTTTGCACAACATAATAGCTTCAACCCCCAGTTAAATTAGACACAAGGATGGGAAAAAAATATTTTGACAGAACAGAAAATTAGCTATCACAGTGTTCTTAATCCTTAGAGATTTCAATTCTGCGGTTTGCTTCAAATGTGCTATAGCTTATTAAAAAAACAGACATAATCCCTTCCAATTGCCTAAATTTAAAAAAAAAAATGAAAGGATGTGTGTGTCTGTGGGCGTGTAAAGTCGACTTCACAATTTGAAATTAAAAGGAGAAGTGAAATAATGTTTAAATTATATCACAAAACATATTGCAATATCATCTGTGACCAACATTATTAGTAACAAATGAACTTCTATCACTGCATAGGTCCCAAGTTTCATCAACTGGAATTCTAGACAATGATTCATCTGACCTAAATTATTAAAATTACATTTCGAAATCAATACAAGAAAACGAAAACAACAACCACCACAACATTGGTTAATTTAAAAGGATCTAATTTGCAACTTGAGTTAAGAACCCATCAATGAATGGAGTGTACATACAATCATATATTGATAATGACAAACTTCAGTGATCAAAAAAAAGTGATCTCACATATAAGTTTTATGACTGTCACGGGTCAGCAGGTTTTAGTGTCAATTTGTGGGTTTGACCCGTGAAATGCAGGTCACTTGTGTGATCTGCACCAGAAAGAACTTGAAATCAGCTTTCTAACTATGTACAATAAATCACACCTGGCTTTATTTCATCAAAAAGTCACTTTTGTTACAGCCTTGGTTAAGAGACCGGGTTAAATATATTACAAATATGTTCACTTCTTATCTCGCTACAATTCCAAACTGGTGCTTTTAATTCCATCAGCATTCTAGAACCCACGTTGCACAAAAGGTATTTGTTGTAGAACTCCCTCAAGTATCAATATTTCTATGAATGCATACTTCTTTACAGTTTGATTAAACACTGTGATTGAGGTAACTGCCTCCATCAGAGTGATAAGGAGACCCAGCTTTCTGCAGCCAACTCCAACAGTAACTGGTATCAACACAGACCCGGTTCAAACACATTTGATTATCGGTAAAAAATAAACTATGCAATGATCGCATATTCAATCTCATTCCAGCTGTTGCGGTTTTAAGTGCAGTAACACACACTTACACTTGTGACCTTTGAAGGAAAAAGATGAGGTAAACACACACACACACACACACACACATAAAACATGCACCATCCATACCAGGAATGAGCTTCATTGCAAGGCTCTTGAGAAATGTTTTAATACTGAAATCAATATCCATTTATCTGCTCAATCGATTTAAATAAATAAATAAATAAATAAATAAATACATACATACATACATACATACATACATACATACATACATAAATAAAAACAGTAAATTATGGATACAAAATTTCGGGCAAGCTCTTTGCACCATTTAAATAAAGGACACAGCTCAATGGCTTTTCATTTAATCAACGCAATTCTGTGAGAGTGCATGTCCTGAAAACAAATATTCTAAAATAATGAAATCCATTTAGTATGGCTTTCTGCAAGTTTTTGTTTTGTTTGTAAATATGCTGTCAACAAAGACCGGAGAAAGACATTTGTCAATCAGAGGACCCAAAGCTCTCATATGGAAATTGAGTTGTGATCAATATCGACTTCAGCTGGAATCAAACAAGTGAGAGACTCCCAAGCCAATCCACAAAGCTACTGTACATACTGCAGTGGCACTTTTACAAAAGCAACCAAGTCCTTAAACTTAAGATAGCAGTCAGATCTGGTGAATATGCACATTATAAACAGATTTCGGCAGCAACAACAATAAATAATTGAGAATTTCTTCTGCAGCACAGTGTGTTAACAATAATAGATTACACTGCCGACAACAGACTCAAATCCAGACGCAGCCCTCTATGGAACCTGAGTAATTAGCAAGCTGCGTGACAAATCTATTTCTCATTCTTGTAAAAATGCTAATAAAACGGACGAGACATAATTTATTATTATGCTATTTATTCTTCTTTTTTTCACCTCAGTCTCCTTTTTGTGCAAAGGGGAAAAAGTATCTATTTTAAAGTAATGAGTTACTCTGTAGGGCAGGAGTCTCCAACCCTGGGCCCGGAGAGGCCCAAATCCTCGGGTTTTATAGGTGTCTATATCATCAATGGTACAATCATCAATAATTGGTACAATTAAGTAACAGAGAGCTCGGCTGAAACACAAACCAGAAGACCCATCGAAATTTTTACATCGAAGTGATTTACATCGAAATCACTTTGATGTAAATCACCTCATGTAAATTCCCTTATTTTCCAGGATGTGTTGCACTCTGTTCTGGTGGCAGGTGGCAGTCAAGGTGCCTGCCATACAATTTAGTCGAATTCGCTCTTAAAAGTAATTATATACTTTCTTTATTTTGCTCTTATTTGAATTTGATCTTATTTTGTAATGATTTTACTGTACTTTATAACTGCTCTTATCTGCAATGTGATATTGTGTAATGTGATATTTTGTAATGTAATACAATGTATTGTGATATTTTGTAACAACTGTAAGTCGCCCTGGATAAAGGCGTCTCCTAAGATATCACACAGGTCACACATAACTTGGACCCTCTTATAGTTCCCAGCATTCAAATCAGTGGGTTGGTTCTGAACATCCAGTAGCTACTGTACCACTTAAGGAATACATATATCCATATACTGTAGCTCTCCAACCCTGTACAGCCAGCCCAGATCCAGAGACGTGTTCACGCTCCATCCTACAGTACACGCAGGCTTACAACACCAGCCAAAGCGACGCAAACCACCATCATAAGATTCCCTTTTTGTTGCTGCTGTTTTGTTTGCACATTTCACCAAAAGACCTCCTTGGCTAAACAAGCACAACAGTGTACTGCAAATATACAAACTATATCCAGGGGCGCTATATGTGTGTGTGTGTGTGTTTTTATATACATATTTTTTTTTGCACCATTGTAAAAGCCTCTCTGAGCTGAATACAGGCACATCGCCATGGCTTTAAATGTAAACTTGGCATTCACATTCACTCCCCATCTCCAGCCAGGCTATGATGAGATCACCCCATCTAACATGTCATAATCCCTAATCCTGTTCAACCGTTGCCGTTACTGGAATAATTCTCTGTCAGTGGCCATGCTGTTCAGAGGAGTCGGGGCGAAGGATAAGCAGCATTTCCCATGCTGGGTTTGAAAGGGCTGAAGCTGCCAGAGGCATACATCCTCACTCCAGCAGAACCTGTGGGGCCAAGCAGCAAATCAGTCAACCCGCAGCGTCCTTCCTCTAAACCAATCAGGATTCACCTGGCCTACGAACAGGGGGTCCAAGCCATTGTTTAGCGGTCTACGTAAAAATAATATACTTTTGCCACAACACTCCAGTTTACAGAATTTCCACTGGAGTATTTAATAGGTGCAGTGTGCTCATTCAGTTTTAAAAATAACTTTTGGCTTCAGATTATCATTTTAGGAGCTGTATCACTGAAGAAGAATTCAGCATGTCTGCCTGGTAAAAGAGGAGACTGAATGCCGTAGCAAGGAGTAATGCAGCAGCAGACAGCAGAAAGACACATGATCCTATGAGATTCACACTTTTACTAAACAAGAACGCTATATAATAATATTTGTAGCAATTTTATAGGGTTCAAGTTTCTGTTTTCCAAAGCAGTTTCTAAAAGTGCACCATAGCTAATAATACTGCAACATTTGAGCTGGTGAGAGGTAATGAATGCCAAGGGTGAAAGGTCAACTAGAAAGTGCTGTGCGTCACTTTCCCCGAAGTTTTAGTGCAAGTTTTATGCCTGCCCAGACTCTCCAAGATGTCTCTTGTCTGTCACTCCGATAAGGTGCAGCGAATTTAAAACCAACTGTTACTGGATTAGAGTTTGATTCTGCACAGTGCATTCAAATGTCACCTCTCCTGTCTTCAGTAAGACAAATCCCACTTAATTGTAATTATTAGTCGGCACTTTGGCCTTTCCAGAAACCTGCTATTTTAGGTTGTTTAATTGCAGCTAACTAATCTGGAGTTTCTTTATAGAAAACAAACCTAAGCTGCACATACTGAACGAAACAGAGACAAGCTTGAAACAGCCAACTCCTTATAATATACCAGTTCAATTTTATTAATTTGACAGAGCCATTAGCAAGATGCAGCATCTTGAAAATAATCCTATTCTCTGATTGCTTGTGATGCCTGACCTCTTTGAACCATTTGCCCTATAAAGAAAATTTAATGTTGCTAGGCAACCGTCAAGAACGGCAAGAACCAACCAATTAAAACTTTCAAAATTGAAACTAGACACCGTCTTTGCTGGTGTACATACAACATGAATGCTCACAATAGAAATAGCCAGTTTACTTATCAAACATGACAATATTAGATGCATCATTTACATACCTAAATTACTTGCAAAGTTTTTAAGCACATTCATGTATTTTGCATATAGTGTTGGTAGCATATGATTCATTGCACACAAAGTCATATCCCCAGAGGCTATTATTTGCACCTTATTAAAAAGGTGCAGCAGCACTTGTGTAAATGACTTATTTAGCTTGAAGGCAAGTTTAACTACAACACTTAAACATAAAAGATTAGTTGTGTGTGAAAAAAACATAGCATGGTGTTAGAACTGTTTTTTCCTACAGTATTCTGGCACAGTAGATGAGGCATTGTCATCTTGAAAGCAGCTATAGCCATTAGGGAGACACGCAATCCAATTGGGTAGATGGATCCTAGTAAACCAGTAAAGGAGCAGGGAGTGCTCGTTACCAATCTTGGACTACAAACCTCTTCATGATGAGCACCACACACATGTATCGTTGCTACATGAACA